>JAPQLA010000014.1:6409153-6421228 GCA_029822935.1 Naso vlamingii
GAATGAACAGTTTCCATACATCACATGAATCATACCTCAGCTTCTTCAGGACACGCTGGACCAAATATTGCAGACACGTTTTCTTTCCACACTTGCTGAATAAATCCTCCCAGGGAAATTTTGGGATTACAGTCTGTATCTATGTACACAAAATCCAGACTGTAGTTCCCCAGGAAGGAGGGATTGGCATTCACCTTCTCCACAGCGATCTGTAAGGCTGAGCCCAGCCGCAGGGCACTGAAGGGGAAGGATAAATTCCAGGGAGCCTGGAAACCAATGATAAGCTTGCGAGGTTGAGACCCATTGGTGCTGTTACTGATGACAGTGGCTGCAGTTAGGACCAGTGTGAAGTGAAGCACCAATAGGAGCCTCATGCCAGAAGAATATACTGCTCTCAACATTGCTTGCATGGTATTAGTTGCTTCATGTTACAGGGCTTAAATACTTTTTTACCCCAGTGATGCTGAATAGTTTGTAAGGGAGGAGAAAATGTAAATAGGTGGAGGAGAGAGGGAGGTACAAAGAGGCATTTAGTCCATCATTAGGGGACAGGCAGCTCTGCCCATCTTCTTCTTATTCTTCATCCTCTTCTTCATTTGTCCAGTCCAAACTTCCATACATGCCACAATTGTCCTGATGGTGGTGCTACAGCAACTGTCATAATTGTAAAACTATTTAAACTATAAATCAGTCGTTTATGACTTCACAACTTTCAGCAAAATGTAAACCTTAAAGCTAAATGATCAAAAGATAAGAGGAAATGTAAATTTCATAACCGTTTCTCTGAAAAATTGTCAGATTAATTTAACTTACCTTCCACATTTTGCTCAGTTGAATCCAAACTGACAACACTATATCCTCAGACTGTCAGATTTCTTTTAATTATCAAAATGTTTACTGTAAAAATTCAGCAAAATCTCACAAAATAATTGTTCAGTGTTCATGAGAATGATAAAACTTTAATGGTATTGTGGGTGAATTGTGAATGATATGTGGTGAATTTCAGCATTTTGCCTCAAAAACTGCATTTTACATTCTTCCTCACATGAAGTATTAGAATGAAAGGAGTCATATCTTCTTCTAACATCAGTCCTTCATGGTGCCATTAATCTTGTCAAATTCTAATTTTTTTGTGTCCATTTGTTTTCTTTACGTTTTTTAATCTGCCATTAAGGGCAATCCTGATGGATGCCTACTTCTTTAGTTTTCTCCTCTTCCCCTCAACATGCCTGGTCCTGACTCACTGCTGTGCAGCAACTATCGTTTTCTACACTTTTCTGGGGTGCAGTTCTTGATAAAAGTAGGTTTTCCAGTTGATTATCACCATCATAGAGGCTCCTGTGCATCAGTCCATCATTAAACTGGTTAGATGTCTCTACAGCAACAAAGAAGGAGTTCTTTTAGAGCATTGCTCTTAAAATAGGTTATGTAATATTTGTTTTTGTGCATTAAATGCAAATAAAAGTAGAATTTCTGCATTTGCACTTTAAACAATATTTTAAAAATAATTAACTTATCTAACATCATTAAAGACAGATCTAGGCGCAATAAGCTCCTGTTTAGATTTTACTACCTGTATCAGTAAATTCCAAAGGTACCACATTCAGTCTGTCATTAGTTATCGCTTACATTCATAAAGCAAGTGTCAAAGTTCATCAAAAACTCTGACAGGGACACACCTCTGCTGCAGGCAAACGCACAGAGATGAGTACAGTGAAAAAAGACAGTTTTAGATCAAGAATGTGGGCTAATTTAATTAAGATTTCTGTTATAAAAGTCTGTAAAGCAAACATTCAAGGTGCAAACTGCTGCATATCTCATGGGAGTTTTACCTGCTGGTGCAGTGCTGCAGAGAGCAGAAAGGCGGGTTGAGCCTTGCTGGGTGCAGCGAAGCTCTCACACCTGTGTGCAGTTGAAGGTGCTAATGACCGCAGGTGGGCAGATTATACATTAGTAGTGTTGCTGGCTTCAGCTGCTTTTTCCCAGGGGATCACTGCTCAGCCTGGCCCCAAACTACCTCTGCTAATCCCACCAGGTAACCTTTCAAAGCTTCTCCTAATGAACCTTTACCTTCAGCTCAGTGTCCAGCAGCCATCAAACCACTCACATCAGAAAACATGTTGATAGTCAGCAGAGTCAAATCATTCACACAAGAAAACATGTAAGGAATTCAGCGTTGTGTTTATTTGCCAAGTTATTGCATAAACATTTGACTAATTTATTTATCCATCATTTATTTAAGTGTCTGCTTTAGATAATCAGACTAGAAAAGCTCTCAGGAATCATTCAAGCTTAAGAAGATTTAAAGCTATGTTTACTGCAAAAGATTTAGAAATATTTCTAAATATTCTTCTACATGTGTACAAGCTGGATTTTGGAAGCTGGAAGCTTGACAATGCCCCATGGATCAAGTTAAAACATTGACTTTTTTTGTCATTGACTATTAGCTTATGGTGGCTAATAGCAAACATATCTGACTTTACTGAGCCTGCTTGCTGTCTTTAAGTCCTGTGCTGTATACATTTCAATTTTCACTGTTAGTTTTTGATGTTTCTATGGGGGCTGCTTTCATGAAATTGTTGCAGCTTTTCCTCAGGAGAAAAAGCAGGTTTTCCATTTATCAGAAGGTTGGTAGTTCGATCACTGGCTCCTCCAGTCCGCATGTCAGTATGCAAGATGCAAGCAAACCCCAAACTGCTCTTGATGGCTGCTGCCTTTAGTTTCTGAATGTGTGTGGATGGTTTCATGCTGTGTTTTATCACAAAGCGCTCTGAGTGATTCAAAGACTAAAAATTTGCAGTTATTTGATCACTGAGTTTGGCATTAAGCATCGCACAGAAACAGAAAAAGCTTGCTCGGAGTCTGCTGCACCTGCTGATGACAAATTTTCTGACCTAAACGAAAGTAAATATATCTTCTGTTTACTTTCTTAAAGAGTAGGTCAGGCAAGGCTCTACTAGACAGATTTTTTTTTTCCATAGAAATTAATGTTGTCATCTGTAATGGTTGATTTAAATCTGCAGAAGCTTCCTGTCTCGTGCAGTGCAGATCGTAAGAGATCTTAAATCGGTTTAGCTCTTAATTCTGCCTTAGATCAGTCTAATGCAAATATGACCAAAGAGAGTGGCTTATTTTATGCATGAAGTTCATGATGTTTAGTTTTTGTGAAAAGGGGTGTGTTGCTGTTACACAACAGTCCTGGTGTAAATCCTCCCATCATGAGGATTATTAGGTCTCAGTTAAAGCGTTGATTCAACTGATTCTGTGATAAGGCAACTGAGTGGTGTTACAGTTAATATAATTTAATGTGCAGGGATGTGTTGTATGTCCTGATGGTTATCTAAGCTGTGCATACTGTGCAGATCTTTTAAAGAGATGATTTTCCTTTAACGTGAGGACTTTGAACATGAAAAGCAGCAGATAAGATGGTTGACCTTTCATCAGCTGCAGCATCATGGCCATGTCCTGACATTGTCTCAGATAAACTTTATCTATGTGACTAAAAACAAAATCTATTTGTTTTGTAATCTGGATTTTGAGGGATTTTTTCTTTCAGCTTTATAAACACTTAAACATGTTAATATTTTGACATAAAACTCAGCAGTTTCTCCATCTATGCTCGTGTTCTTCTTTATCAGTACAGGAGATGGTGGCCAAAGTTCAAAGGTTCAGTCAGGCTGTTTTTATGAGTTCTCAGTCTTTGTGTATCACACTTCAGAGCAGAGGAAGAGGATCTGCCGTGCACGCACACCGCACACACCTGCTTGCCTGTCAACTGGGAGGAGAGTGAAACACCTGAGAGGAGCAACAGCAGGTAGGAGAACCACAGGGATCTTCTGCTCCTCTGCTCATTTAAAGGAGTTTTTATGAGTCAACTCTCACTACTAACTAGATTTGTTAGGAGTGTTTTATTGTGGTCAATAAACTTATACTGTGCAAAATTTTGCTATGAGATGCATGTTGATCTTTCTTCACACTCAAAATAAGCAAAAGTCTTTACCTTTTTCTATCCCCAGATTTTGTTAAGGGCTGCATAAATGCTACAAATAGGAAACTTTATGCTCTCATAAAATAATCAACCTTGACCTCGCTGTGTTTCACCTACTATCATCATATGTGTGGGCTGTAATGATTTGAGATTAGGAAAAACTGTTGCTTAAGTCGTGTTGACTTTGACCTCAAGTATTCAAAAGCAGTGAGAAGAAGTTCAGATAACAGGACTGTATTCTTTTAACATAGGATTTAGTTTCAGATTGAACTTAGTTATAAAGTGCTAAGTCTTCATAAAAACTAATTTCTTTGTGTTCCAGCACCATGGACTTCCTTTTCCAGTTCCTGTTCTCCCCTCTTCCTACCTCAGCCATCATCTCTCTGCTGGCTTTGGCAGCTGCGACCCTGTTTTACCTCAACACTCGGCCCAGCCCTGTCCGCACCCCCATTGACCTCAACTGTCAAACTCTGGGCATCAAGGTAAAGAAATAATAAAATGCATCCAGATAGTGAAACACTTACTTCTGGAATTGCTGGCTTCTGTGATTAAAGGCTTATATTTATGGAAGTTCAACGCAAGATTGTTCCTGCTTGATGTCCTCAGGATGGAGCGAGGAAGACTGCACTTCTCGAGGACAACAACAACCTCATGTCATATTTCTATGATGACGCAAAGACCCTCTATGAGGTTTTTCAGAGGGGTCTGAGAGTTTCAGGTGATGAAAATTTTTTTGTATTTCCTTTTTATTGATGCTTCTCACAGGATGGGCCTCCATGCTACGAATTAATTATGATATTGTCAAATCTGAACTCACAAACAAAATGCAATATCTTTAGATTCAATATGACTTCAACTTTCCAAAGACATCCTCAGGGCACGCAACTCAGAACTTGGTTGAAAATTGTTACATTTTAGGTTTTCCAGTGAAATTTTTATGTCAACAAGTATATTGCAAAAAGAAAACAATAATGGCTTATCAGTAAGCTTTTAGTATTTCAAGTTGATTAAAGATAGCCTAGTCTATTCCAGTACATGTCGTTTAATGTTGGACCCATTTCTCCTCTGCAGGTAATGGACCGTGCCTAGGTTACAGAAAACCAGGGAGGCCGTATCAGTGGCTTAAGTACCAGCAGGTAAAACAGCGTTAAAAAATAAAAAGAACAAAAAAAAGCATGCATGAAAACAGAAAAGATAAACTTCTGTGAACTACAGCTGACCTTTCCTCCACTTCCTGTGTGTGAAGGTGTCTGATAGAGCACAGCACCTGGGGTCAGGGCTTCTCCAGAGGGGTTTGAAGCCCAACACGGACACTTTTATTGGCATCTTTGCTCAGAATAGACCTGAGGTACGTATGGACGATGTCAAAGAAGTCACGTTGTGAAGTCTTGTGCTTCTGCAGCTGCTCATACAAAATGCACACTCTTGCATGCAGTGTGCAGACAACAGTAAATAATTCATTGTCATAAGATTGTGTCTTGATCTTTAATTCTTTTACTCATACATCCAGCTGTGCAGAGCATTAAATTTGATGTTTTAATTATGCACACAAGTCTCTAGAAATATGTAGTGCTCACACTTAAATGTGTGGTTATCTGTCAGGACTCTATTGGTGCCTCAGGCCAAGTTTAGACGAGAGTAGCCCTACTGAAAATGAAAAAGTCTGTCCTTTGCGTCTTTAAAAAAAACTGTTTACATGAACAACCGAAAGCACTGCAGTATGCATGCTAGTCAAAATGATTTATCTGCTCTTCAGAGGATTATTGGTCAGAAGAGCCAGAAAAGCAGAAAGCATGTTGGTTTGCATACTGCAAAATGAGACCTCATGGAGATTTGGGCATAACACATTTGACGTGAAAGGTGATTATGAGTGATTGTGCAGAAAGTTTTAAGTTAAGAACTTGTGATATTTCTATTTCAGGTCAATAAACTTTAAAGTTTTCTGAAAAAGTGAAAAACATCGGTGTTTGTGCAGTCATCCTAGTTTGCAGATTTGAATTTTCACCTGATTCGGCTCAGTCATTCAGACTTTTACCCTTCCTCAAGATGATGGAGCTCACTGGTCGCCATTTTGACAGAGATTGTGATGATTTAATCGCTGCTGTGGACCAATATCATGCTCCACAACAGCTGGACAAAGTGTGTAGAGACAGTACTGAAAAATGTGTCAGGTTTTCTAAAATTGGCTCCTTCTTTTAGGCCATAAATTTGTCAGTCACCCTTTGTTTTTTTGTCTCTCCCTCCTGGGTCTCTCGCAGTGGATTATTGGTGAACAGGCCTGTTACACCTACTCCATGGTAGCAGTTCCCCTGTACGACACCTTGGGTCCTGAGGCTCTCGTGTTCATTATCAACCAAGGTAATTGGAGCTTTTCTTGCACCATCGTGCAGCTAATTAGAGGCGAGTCTGAGTCCAGTAACTCGCTGCTCCCCTCAGGGATCTATGTCGAGTGAGCTCTAATCTCTTCTCACTTATTTATCACTGCTGCTCCTTCAATCTGTGCTTCATTTTGCTTTTGATTATCTGATCACTCCTGCAGAGTTTATCACAAGACAAAGAGCATGACTATTACTGTAGGTCTGCTCGTCTTGATTTATAAATCCTGTTTTTACTCTTTGATTTTACTGATATACATCTTTAGTGCCAATTAATCGAGCTTAATCCAGCACAGCTGCCTCATAAAACCAGCAGAACTGGTTTAAAGTTTAGCTGCTATTCTCCTTTCTATTTTTCTGGTAATACAGCTAAGATTTCCTCTTTCAGCGGAGATCTCCACAGTGCTTTGTGACAACCAGAACAAAGCAGAAGCGCTGCTGCAGACACGGGAGAAAGGCCAGACCCCACCTCTGAAAACTATCATCATCATGGACCCTTTCAACTCTGAGCTGGCCGAGAGAGGAACCAAGTGTGGGGTCGACATCATTTCCATGCAGGATGTGGAGGTATTACTTGCTGAGCACAAATAAGTTACCGCAGAGTCCTTTCTCGTGTTCATTTCAAGAATAAACAAATGTTATTCTCAGTATTTGCAGCTGACATTTAGTGTTTTTTGCTCTCTAGGCTCTGGGGAAAAGTAATCTTCAAGAGCCAGTTGTAAGTTTATTCCTGATGCATTCAGGTAATTTCATTTTTTGACCTTTAACAAGCTGCATGTGGTTCTGATGGGCTGATTTCATGTCCCAACAGCCACCAAAGCCAGAGGATCTCAGTATCGTTTGCTTCACCAGTGGCACTACAGGTGATGTTTCTAAAACTAATTTCATTGGCTGGGTGGAACAATCCTTCACCTCCATTGCATTGGTCTCTGACATGTGACTGCATGGTACAAAAATCAGTATCAGTGTTTAACACCAGCCACACTTGGCAATATTGGTGGATCTGTCCACCTCTTTCTTCCAGAAAAGGGCTTAACAATAAATTTAAATATTAGTAAAATGTGACAAAACAGCATTTTAATATAGTACTTTGGTGCTGCAGAGATGCTCTGGCCAACAAGTCTTCTACGGATGTAAAAACATTGTTACAGCGACAAACGTAAGTCAATGTGAGGGAGGAAGTCAGCAAACGTGACTAAATGAACCGTGAATCAGTTTTTAATACATTACCTTGTCTGTGAAGATTTCTGCCTGAGTCTCTCAGAAAATTTTATCAAATTTTATCAATGAAAATCAAATCCCATGACTCAGTGCTGTTCAAGACAACAAACTAGGCCTTTTGTTTTCAGTGTTTTGAGAAAGCCCTCTAGTGGCAAAGATTGCATTTTGTGCTTTTAATTATTGTTTTGTATTGTCACTTGACTTCCAAGATAAAAGTAGTGCAGATTTAATCATTTATGTAAAGAAGGCTTTAAGGCTTTAAAGGCTTTAAATTATTATGTCTGTTTTTTCCTATGCACTATCTGCAATGAAATTTGTATGTAAAAGGACCATTTCAGTCTATTTTTTGACTTCTCACCATTAGCACCATTACCTCTATCCTCTACAAATGCTGTTAAAATTCCTCCGTGTGTATACTTAAGTACATCTCAGACTGCATTTTTAAACCCCATTCACTGCCATTCATGTTGAAACAAGGTATAGAAACACTATAGGACACGTGAAAGTTGCTAGGTACAGGGAATTCACTCTTCTAAAGAGAATGTCTGCGTTTATTTGGTCAAAAATCTCTAAGGAAGAAGGGGGAGCCATGAGCCACTGTGATGGAAATTATTACGCTCGGAAAAAAAGTCCCTTCCTGGCTCAAATATTGGCATGAAGAAGGATTTTGACACAGAAGGGTTTTTTTTTAACTAACTTGCTGCACATTTTCAGGTACTTTCTGTAACATTTATTAAATATCGACAAAATGTAGACAAACACCATATCACATAGATAAAGCTGTTTTGTGAGGCCAATGTTAATACAGGACAATGACTTGTAACACTGGAATATTTCACATCTTTTTCTCAGGAAACCCCAAAGGAGCCATGTTGACCCATGAGAATGTGGTCTCTGATGCTGCTGGTGTCATGAAAAGCTTTGAGGTATGGATACACAGCCACTAATGTCATTTTGATTTCACTATGTGGAGAACTGAGATGTATTTGGAGCAAATGTCAGACACCTGCTGACCGAGCTTCTGTGTCTCACAGACGTCTGTTGTTCCAACTACCGAGGATGTCTCCATTTCATTCCTGCCTTTAGCTCACATGTTCGAGAGAGTCGTACAGGTGAGTCATGTTTACAATCCTTGCATTCATAAATGAAACTAATGAGGATGTATTCAAGTGTTTTTCAATGATTTATGAATGTTTCTTGTAGACGGTGGCGTACAGTGCTGGGGCTAAAGTGGGCTTCTTCCAGGGTGACATCCGGCTGCTGCCAGATGACATGAAAGCCCTGCAGCCGACCATTTTCCCAGTCGTGCCTCGACTTCTCAATCGTGTCTACGACAGAGTTAGTATTAGTGTCACAACAGCCCCCTTTTTCCTCTCGTTCTGCTCCAGATATCAAACCCAGTACTTCCCATTTCTGCTTGTTAAAAACAAAAATCCTGTTGCAGGTTCAGAGTGGAGCCAAAACGCCCTTCAAGAAATGGCTGTTGAACTTCGCCGTGGACCGGAAGTTTGCTGAAGTGAAGGAGGGCATCGTCAGGAACAACAGCATCTGGGACAAACTCATCTTCCACAAAGTGCAGGTGCTGCTTCAGTCCCAACAAACACAGATTCAGACACAGAAACAGACATTCAGTGTGTAATCATGCGTCATGTTATCTGCAGGAGACTCTGGGAGGGCGAGTGAGGGTGATGGTGACAGGTGCAGCACCCATATCTCCCTCTGTTCTCAACTTCCTCAGGGCCTCTCTGGGTTGCCAGGTATGACCATTTATCTGCTTTGCAGCAGTGTTTCCAGCAATGCATTTTTACGCCTACTTTGAAGATTTGCTGTAGAAAAATTTTAAGTTTCACTTTTGTAAAATAGCTCATGAGCTGGTTTTTGCCCTTTTTGCCCCAAGATTTAATGCACTGACTAGGAGATGAAAACATGTTTTGAATAAGTTCTGATGATTTGGCCGACGTGACCGACAGATTAAAACGTCTCCTCACCTTGACCCACAGCTCCAATGTAACCTTGAACATATAAAAAAAACAAAAAACAAAAAACAAAACAGAAATGCCACGTTCTTTATGGTTTCTAAGTTTTTTAAGTTTGAGTGTCAACTGGTTCTCTCCAACTACGTTATCTTTTTGCACCCTCTTCTTCTGCATCAGTGAAAATGGTTTTCCAATTGTAGAATTGGTGCCACCTACTGCTTATTTCAATAAAACAACTCCTTCTAGTTGAATGATACACAAGCATTCATGTTTTTCTTTTGCTAATATTCTTGAAATTTGGTAAAAATTTCTAATACATTCAGATGAAACTAATTAACTCGATTTGAATTTGAATTTCAAAACAGCTGTAACACAGTGAGGCTTGTGTTTGGGGAGCAGAGATTTCACAGCCATGTCCAGCTGTTGTTGATCGCCTTATGTTGTCATGATAACCTGGTCGCTCTGATCTTCCTCACAGATTTTTGAGGCTTACGGTCAGACAGAATGCACAGCCGGCTGCACCTTAACCATGCCAGGAGACGCTACGTCAGGTATGTAGCTTATGTGTTCACAGCTGATTGAGAACTTATCACATTTTTACCCAAGTACAATACTTGATTACAAAACTGAAAAACTTTAGTATTAACATTTTCTGCTACTTTTCTTAACTCCTCATGCAACATCCCATGGTTTCAGCTGCTCAGACACGACCAGTAGCTGCTTTTCTTTGTCATAAATCACAGTGAACTGAATCCCTTTAAGATTTGGGCTGTTGGTTGACAAGAAATGTCTTTTACAGACAAAAGTGCATCAAACATTTACATGATCTCTGACCACAGGCCATGTTGGGGTTCCAGTGCCCTGTAATATTGTGAAGTTGGTCGATGTTGAGGACATGAACTACTTTGCTTCAAATGGCGAAGGCGAGGTAAGATGATGGAAACCGAAGGTGAAGGGGAGGAAACATGTGAGTTACCTGGACAGATTGGGGGGGGGTGTCAGATGAAACCAGTATATCATACAAATATCAGAAAAATGTGATTTGTTACTAAATTATTCTGAAATTAAATAAATGTTGAATTACTTACTTTTACTTTTTAGGGAGGTAATCATGCTTTTATTTTTTGACTGTATTCTTATAATGACTCCACAAAAACAAGAAGTATTTGTTTTTGTGGAGTCAGTTTGCTGTAGGGAACAACTTCGGGTCCATATTTGTTTATAAGCTGGAAAAAGTGGCACCGTTAACAGAGTGCTGAATCGCTGTAGCTGCAAATATCACGCTGAAGACAAGGCTACTTTTGAACATTTAAGATAATTTTTTTTAGTGACTGTTTTAATATTTTTTGTGCATTGATACAATCTGCAGAGAGCAAAGCCACAATCAAATATTTAAAAGCCTCAGAAATGTTGCATTTTGTTTTTTGGTGGTGTTTTTTCAGGTCTGCATCAAGGGTAGAAATGTGTTCAAAGGATACTTGAAAGACCCAGAAAAGACCGCAGAGGCCCTGGATAAAGACGGCTGGCTCCACACCGGTGACATCGGAAAATGGCTTCCAGTAAGCACCAAAACCCAGATAACAGAAAAAAGTTCATTTGGACTCTGAATACATGCAAACTAGACAAGCAATTGGTTCCACATTCATCTGACTGAATTAATACGACCATAAACTCTTGTCAAGCAGATGCAGAGTTTGTGGATGATGGCAGATTATGTTTGGTTAAACAAAAAAGTCCTCAGTTATCTCTTCTCACCTGACTGTTTTGTGAATAGAGTGGAGTTCTGAAGATTATTGACCGTAAGAAGAACATCTTCAAGCTGGCTCAGGGCGAGTACATCGCTCCTGAGAAGATTGAGAACGTGTATGTGCACAGTGAACCTGTGGCCCAAGTGTTTGTGCATGGAGACAGTCTGCAGGTACGGGAAAAAAAAAACAGCCTGTGCACATCCAGCAAATACACTCTCAGCCCTTCTGATGATCGGTCTTTCCTCTGCATCTGCAGTCCTGCCTGGTTGCCGTCGCGGTCCCTGATCCTGAGGTCCTGCCGGGTTTTGCAAAGAATCTTGGGTGCCACGGCTCCATTGAAGAACTCTGCAAAAACACAGTAATGTTTCTGTCTCCCCTTACGCCAGTGTGGAGGAGAGTCTTTGTTCTTTCAAACTGTAGAAAAGCAAGGCAGAGAATGTGAGGTCACAAAACAGCCGAGTGTCTCCTCAAAATTACTTTTCTACCGAAACTCCAGCAAAGGCTATCTGCTGTAAACATCATTAACACTGAAGGAAGCCAGCTGGACTCCTCCCTCATGTGTCCTGTAAAAATCCTAAGAACTCTGCAAATCAAACTGAATATCAGTATCAGCGTATAACTTCTTCCATATGGGCCAATATTAAAACCGTTCTTCAAGGCTGGAAAAAATACTTGTAGTGATTTAAAATGGTGTAATTACATATTTTGTCCAGCTAAGGGCAGTCATCTTATAACTAATAAGTAAGATATGTAAAAGATCTGCCTCA
>JAPQLA010000014.1:6429293-6439358 GCA_029822935.1 Naso vlamingii
AATAGACTGATTGGGTCCTTTAAAGGTTAATTAGACTAAATTGTGCAAAATTTAAAGAAAACATAACTAATGACTTTACATGTTTAGTCAACTGACGTTGACTATTTTCAAAAATCAAATTAATTTCACAAGATTATGATGCAGCAACTTTCAGGATGAAACCAGCCACTGGTTTTAAAAAGGAGGATTCTCTGTTAGGAGTAATTTTGACATCAGATTAAAAAACAAGTGTCTGTTGGCAGCCGCGTGACTGTTACTGTCTGAACATCTGCACATTGAGAGAATGACTGGATCAATGAATGAATGAGTACCAGTGTGTAAAATAGAGCAGGACAGAGAGGCAGATTTCTCTCTCTCTCTCTCTCTCTCTCTCACACACACACACACACACACTCTCAAACACTCAAACACTGCATGTAGGGTCGTAGCACCGACTGACACCAGGGGGTTAAACAGTACAGGGTGTAGTCTGTGCTTCTGTATATCTGTATGAATGGGTCAATGTTTGTCAGATGACCTGATGCACATTTTCAGACAGTCTCTCTCAGAATGGTTCAGTTTGTTGAACTTGGTTGCTCACATGAAGAGAGCTACTGATAGAAACAAATGGAACAAAAGAGCCAAGCTACCTCCACAACTGGCCAACCATGGTGGCCGTAGAGTGGATATAATTTCTTCAGAAAGAGGCTGAGTGTAGTAAGATCCAGACATTTTCAGTTTGACTCTGAAAGATGTGGTTGGGGTGATTTCTGGAGCCATTTGAACTGCACCTGTAAGAAAAAACTTGCTTCTTCACTCGTGACTCATTCAGTTGAATCCGCTGACTGCAGCGATTCCATTAAAAATCCTAAATGCTGGTGTGACGGAGCCTTTATTCTTCTCAAGTGTCACGTCTAGTTTCACTTATCTGTGGTTCACTTACTGCCTGAGGCCAGATTTCATGTTGGCCAGCTCGTTGCTTTTGTTTGCGTTTCCTCTCTTTTTCTGCATCGCTCTGTCTTTTGTTTTTCTTGGTAGATTTTGTCTTTCCAGCTTTCTTCCTTTGAATAAAAATGTTATGGTCACCACTGTTTGCAACCTGAATGTCCCAGCAGTGTCCTAATGGCTAAACTGTCGATTTTTTAAAATTTCTGTCTGTCTATGTTTTTCTTTTCTGTCAGTCACTTTTTTGCACTCTGCTTTCCACTCTTCTTTAGTTGCTGTTCCCCAGTGACTGATCAATAAAGTCTTATTTTATCTGTATAAACACACAAACACACCTAATTTGTCTCTTAGTCGTCATTAGAGCTGGTGACAGCTGACCAGATTTGCACAACTATTTTATTTTGAAGAAATCAACATTTTGATACTTTGTATCCAGTTTATTTACATTTTTTCAGCCTCCTCTGCTCACATTTTTAGTTATATTAAGACACAAAGAAATGCAAAAAAAATGTTATTTGACTGTTGCATCAGCAGAATGATATAAGAGGCTGGTCTGTTGATGGCAGTTCAGAAAGAAAATTGTTGGCAGCATTTTAAAGTACATCTGACACATCTTAATTTTTATGCAAAACAATTTAAATATTATTAATATTTGCTGTGAAATAATGCATGTATAGTCTAACTGTCATCTCTAACTGTGAAGCCATTTGTTTATTTTTCTTTTTCACAAGTGTTTTAGCCTATTGTGTCAAAAAAAAAAAGAGAGAGAATTAATCACACTGTAATCACAGCAGATGTCTCACTGGTCACAAGGTGACAGTAGTTCACCTAAAGTGTTTCAGTTAAAGCTGAGCAGTCACAATCATTTTATTTTTTTGCACTGCTTTTAACTTTATTCAAATAGGGTGTTCTGCTTCGGGAAATAAGATGAATATCTGACGTCAAACATCTTTGTCGCCCCATCAGCAGTCTGCCTCACTTCAGCAGATGGAGACACGTGGGTGGACGTTGCAGAAGCATTACGCATCTCCTCATGCCTGACTAACGATTTGAGAGTGCCAAATTAAACATCAGATAAACAGACCCACAGCCCTCGATCTGGAATTAAAAACACTGGCATCATCACGGCTCCAAATTGTTCCCAGAGCTGTTGAATAAACCGACGCTCCCAGGCCACAAAGACATTTTAAACATCATATATTTCTCTAGTAGCTGCTGAAGACAATTCGAGGAACTCCAGACCCCTCCGATGTTGCACCTTTCAGGACAGATAACTTGATGACGGAATAATGGCTGTGAGATTGTGTACAAATTAAAGAGGGGGCTGGGAGCCGCTCGCTGGTAGAAAGTGAGTCAGGCTCCAACTTTCCAGCGCTGCTCCTCCTGTCACTGCGCCGCTCGCTGGGGTTGGCGATGAGACCATTTTAGGTGTGGA
Organism: Naso vlamingii; assembly: GCA_029822935.1. Classification (NCBI taxonomy): domain Eukaryota; kingdom Metazoa; phylum Chordata; class Actinopteri; order Acanthuriformes; family Acanthuridae; genus Naso; species Naso vlamingii. Next base: position 6,431,653 of record JAPQLA010000014.1, read on the forward strand.
ACCGTGCTCTTTTTGCTGCCTTTAGCATTGTGTGAGCTCGCTGGTCCTGAGACAAAGACGGATTGTAAATCACGGGGAGGTCGGAAAGTCCGTCTCTTTGTGTGTCTGCTCTTTCTCAGAAGTCGTGCCTGTGTGTTTGTGTGTGAGGGATTCCTTCTCTCTGTGTAAATGAGCCGCTTTTACTTTACGAGTGTTAGTTAACCTTTTTGTCTGACGCTTGACTTGTTCTCCTGCGGGGTGTTGCAGAAACAGATCCGTCTCATTGGTCAGTTAAGAGGAACAGAGCACCACTCTGAGTTTAAAAGTTGAAGCTGAAGTGCCTTTCTATATTTTTCAAGATTTCTCTAAAATTTGAAGACTTAACACGGATTTGCGCTGCTGCCCTTATCATTGCAAATTATTATCTTTACCCCTTTTGAAAGGTCCTGTCATCCCCCGTAGTAAGTGTTGCTGCTACGATGGGTCTGTTGTGTCCCTTTTTTTTTTTTTTTTTTTTAAGATATTTTTTTGGGCTTTTGTGCCTTTATTATGCAGGAAAGCTGAAGAGTAGACAGGAAACAGGGAGAGAGAGGGGGAATGACATGCAGCAAAGGGCCACAGGTGGAATCGAACCCGGGGCAGCTGCACGAGGACATAGCCTCTGTATATGGGGCGCCTGCTCTACCAACTGAGCCACCGGGCGCCCCTGTTGTGTCGCTTTTAAGCCTGTATTATTTTTAAGATGCTTGATTTTCTATAGAATCACAAGACTGCTTAGTTTTTAGTTGGACCTGACCAATATGGGATTTCTGGAGTCAATGCTGATACTTGGGAGCAAGAAAATTCCCATATCCGATATAATGGCCGATACCACTGTCTTGCCTCCTGGAGGACGGGTTGGCAAGACTAAGGGATTACTCTCTCTGCGTGTCATTGGGCAGGTCAGGTAAAAAATGTTATCATTATCGTAACCAGAGCCAAAAATTAAAGAAATTCAGCTGTAGTTTGACCTCTTAAATTATGCTACAAACACTCAAATTCACCTCCCTAGACTGTCGTTATATTCGACTCACTTTGGATGCACTGTGGAGTTTTTAATCAGAGTTTGGTAGTGGCTGTTGAGAAATCCATTGACTTGCGCTAGCATTAGCATCAGTTTAGTTACGGCTTTGACAGGCTTTTCACAGTCGGTGTTATGTCGAATTCTGTTTCCCCGTCGTGATCAAGTGAGTCTAGGGAGGAAACAGATCTTGACGGGGAAACAGATCTCTTCGCTCATCTTATTCCTGTGTTTCTTCAAAACATCAGTGTTTGACTCAGCACTGAAGTTTGAGAAAACGCTTCATACATGTGGTCTCTTTCACTGCAGCCTGCCTCCGTCTTGTTTAATTGCGCTGACATTCAAGTCTGCGTTTGGGATTGTTTTCCATCCACTGCACGTGGTGAGGAAGCGGCCGCAATATCATCAAACTGATATATCAGTCAGGTACTGGCTTTGAGTTTTGGATTCTAAATAAAAACAAATCAGTAATAAACAGACCTTGTGTATGAAATGTTGTATCCATGTTTTTGAGCGTACATCTTTATAGTGCAACAACCTAATCACACTGTCCCCCAACATCACATGACTCAACAGAGAAGGTTGAACTGTAAATGTTTGTGTGTCAGAAAGACAGACTGAGGCACAGACTGAGAAATTTCAAGCTTTATTAATTGTGACATTACCGTGGTCGTGCCAAACATCCTTTCCGAAGCCCTGATTGGTTGATGCAGTAGAAATCTCACAGTTTGTAGGGTTGTCATGGAGAAATCATGCCACATGATGGTCGTTTCCATGGGGATTCATCTATTGCTGTGGCACTGCCTTGGCAAACAACTTAGGTTCTTCTGGCTGCTCATTCTTAAGATATTAATATGCAGAGAGCATCACTGATACTTAGCATGGGATGCAGTTAAAATACACTTGTTTCTTAACTATATGCTTTAATATTTGGACATTCAACTCTGTGCGGTCTGTGAGGCGATTGTTGTCGTCAGGAGAAGGGAGAAAATGATGACAGGAATTTGCCAGATAAAAGAGAAATGAACTGGAGAACTGAGAGAAGAGAGGAGCACATAAGAGATCAGAGATAAACTGATTGGAGGAAAGACAGATTGTGACTTGATGTGAGGGAGAAAACCAATGAAGGAGCATTTTTCTTTCCTGGCATTGTTTATGAAACATGAAACACTGATCTTATCAGGCGGCTCTGGTTGGATTAACAGAGATACTGCTGAGGTGGAGAAACGTGTCTGCAGAAGGACACATTTTATTTTCCTCTCTGTTTCAGCTTTGATTTGATTCGTCTTTTATTCACTGACAGAAACCTGCAAATCTAAAAATCAACTTATCTGGAACAAACCTACTAGACTGTTAGCTGCGTCAGTGTTTGGGATGACCATTTCTTTGTGACTGGGAAAACATGAACTGATTATTTTGACTGAGCTGTTATTGCTTCGTCTCTTTGTATTGCCGGATTTCACAATCTGCTTGTGTGACCCACAGCCGCATGCAACAAGTTCTCACCTGCACTCTGAGCTTCATCAGCAGGCATTTTGAACGGGATCAAACGCGGGAGCGGAGGTGGGCTTACGTGAGGCAATGAACGTGCATGAACAGTTAATCCAACAATACTTCCAAAAATCAGTGCAAAGCAAAGAGCATCACAGAGTGATGTTTTACAGTGTAATAGAGAGCAAGTCGTTAGCTCACATCAGCATCTATGTCACAGCAAACCGGCGGCTAGTTAAATCACAAACTTCAGTGCAGAAAAGGTTTTGACACATTTGCAGGCTCATACACACGCACAGCCCACCAGTATCAATGAAACACACGTCTGCAGAAGGTGTGTCTGATACACACCAACTGAAATGGATTTCTGTTGAAAAAGAAAAACAAAACAATTACTTCCAAACAAATAAAATAGCTAAAGGAGCTTCTGTCTTTATCCTCTCTGTCCTTTAATAGCAGTGAGAGTTTGTTTGGTGGTAATAACTCCCGCTCAGACAAGCACACACAAGCCCTCTGGGCTGCACATGCAGGAGAGGTACTACGCCGTCGTCAAACAAAACTTCCAACAGCAAATAAGATTATTGATTTTATCAGGATATCACAGGCAGTCTTTTATGATCATGCAAGAGGCTGTAAACATGATAAAGTTGCTTGGGATTGTAAAGTCATCAGTTCATAATTAATAGAAGTTAATCCACTGACATGCTTAAGTTTGACATTAGCGCTTTTCTCCTTGCCTGCCTTCAATTTGAGTTTAATATGTACGGAAGTGAGCAGGATTCTGTGTAGGGCCCAATGGATATGGGATCTTTCTGGGCTGATGCCGAAGCCAATATTAGAGATCAAGACAATTCTGATATCCAATATATCAGTCGATATTATTAGTTTGTAATATCTGCTGGATTCAACAAATACTTGTGACAAAGATATGTAATGGAGGCAGGATATCTTACATTTTAAAAAACATCATTCCAAACATCAGTGTGCTGAACAGCAAATACTTTGCTCAGTTATTAAACAACAGACAGCCCTCTGCTGGACAGCCTGCATAATTACATCATTTGAATTTACTAATCCAAGCATTTTTCCAAACCCTTAAAAAAGAGTTCGGAAATGGGCATATCACAGGACATAAACACTGATACAGATATATCTGCGATAGGCCGATATCGGCCAATAATATCAGCAAACTGATTTATTGGTCGGGCCTGTTCATAATTAATAGTTTGTCTCAAATCTTTGAGTTTGTCACCAGTAGATTTCTCCTTGCTCACCTTGAATCTGAGTTCAACATGTATTTGGATGTGATCAGGATTTTGTCACATGGAAGACAGTGGCGGTTTAATTTGCAGCTTGGACTTAAGCAGCAGATTTTAGAGTCTAATCTTAAAAAATGCCACTGTCAAACAACTTAAAAATGATCACAGAGGCTCCGCTCATATTTGTGATCTTACTGTCATTTATTTAACATTAAATTTATTGCCAAATGTAAGAAAAATAATCAACCATTATCTGAATATTTTGGAAAGTCTCCTGAGCGAACCCTGTGTTTGAGTTAAAGCCACTTTGTGTGCTCACTTACACTCAGCCAGCACACACACAAACCACTCGTCTTTAAAACCCTCCTGTGGTCAAAATTCAGACCATCTCTGAATAAAAACCTACCAATCAGCACGTGAGAACATCGCTGCTTTCCTCGGCGGCTCATGAGAGTCGTCGCCGCAGTGAGAAATGTAACGTACACATCTCACAGTCTAAACATGTATCTAAATATAGAGCAGCTGCCTTCATCTTTACTGTGACTCTCCTCTCTGATTCTTCCCATCTGTCCTCTCACTCTTTACACAAACCATAGCCAAAAGAAAAAGCTATATCTTCTGTTTATTCTGACTCAAATCTAAAATTTCCATAACTGTTGGAATATACTTGTACTATATATCTCACCATACTCAGCTGATTATTTTGGCCCATTAGCAACCCACTAGCGCTCACCAGCCTCTATCTCCTGTAACCACCCGCTCTCTTTGCCTATTATAATTTACGGTTATGGAGCCACTCCCTTTTTCCAGCAGGCCTTTAATGGCTGACTGAAAGAGAATATTAGCTATGAAAGTATTGTGTTACCTCTGGGTGCATGGATGCAGCCGTTTTGGAGGCACATTATTGTGTTTGTGCGCATGTGTTTGTGGCTGTCATATTGAATTCAGGCTGTAAGATGAGGAGATGCTTCAGAGAGACAGGAGGAGAAGAGACAAAGAGACGTGGATGTTGGAGGAAGCTGATATTTTTCCTCTTTTATATCATGCTCATAATATTTAAAAAGCTGCGGTTGCCCTATGAGAATATTCTTAAATTATGTAGCTTTTTAAACACACCATGATGTGGCTTTTTTTCCCTCTTTATATATAATATAATTTTTGTTAAAGAAGAATTTAGGAGGTAACCATAATGCAGTGAAGTGGATACCAATGAAATATTAACTAGAGAAATGTTTGGTTTAATGTGAGGGGCAGGAGGGCAGAATGACTTCAAAATGTCTGATGCTTTATTGGTTTGATTTTGTGCTCACAGCCACCAGTGCTGGATGAGGTCATTTTAAAGATGCGATTCCAGAAAGTGACGACGATTAGGAAATTGAAGTGTGTAACTGCCACACTTCAGTAAGCAGCAGCTCTGCTGTTTGTTCACACTGTATAAGAAACTAAATTAAAAGGAGGAATGTGCCACTTTGACGTGTCCAAGTCTGTTTACAGGTCTTGTTGAGTAAAATGGCATTCGTGCAAAATGTTGTATGAAGCGTTTTGAGGGTCTAGAGGGCGCTGCGGAAAGACAGATAAGGCCTTGATGTCTGCAGCTCGCTCGTCATCCATCCTTGATGCTAGCAGCTGGAGGCTTCATTAGCCACTACTGGCATAACACACCCAAATTTCTGTTTAATCCAATAACCTGTACAGACCTGTATATAGATGGAGAATGAAATGAGTCAGCTTCTCAACAGCAAAGCCAAATTATCTCCAACGCCCCCTGGTGTCTGGCTGCATTATAGGTCATAAATCTCACCCCTCCAGATGAGACATTTTTAGTATTTTTTTATGACACCATTGTACACTTAGGTGTTCATTTGTCTGATGGGTTTTGTTTCATTGGTCATTGGTCTGAACTCTCAGCAGATGACTTGCAGCAGGTTTTGAAAAGAAAAAAGAACATGTGAAATAAAAAAAGAAGACATCTTTACTTCTGCTTCATTGAGTCTGATTCTCGCAAGTCTTCACTGTTAAAGAAGTGCAATGCTAAAATGGTTATTCAGATGCTAAGGGTGTGCTGTTCATTAACACTGTCACATACACAAAGGAAATTAAGGCTAGTGGATCATGATTAGACATCTCCAGTAATATTGTTAGTAGAATATTTATTAAGTCCTTGTGAAACAGCACGCTGTGTTTTCTCTTTGTCAGATTTTATAAGCATGGTACTCCATTTCCTTTGATTTGAAGGATGCATAAGGACTAAAGATGGTTGTTGTTGTCATTGCAAGCCACGGCCACCAGATGTCAGACTGAATTCTTCAATATAAACAGGATGTGTTGCACTAAAACTTGTTTCTTTCCACTCAAACATTGAGAGTACACAAAGCAATGATTACACAGGTGAAATATACCACCTGGTTCTGCATTTTGTTTACTCTCACTGGAATATCATTCCATACACACCTCACTTTGTAGCTAAGGGTCAGAGATTGTTGTCCAAAAATCCGTGTGTGTGTGTGTGTGTCTGTAAAGAGTAACAATAATGAAAAGCCGTGAATACAATCCTTCAATCCCTGCGCTTCTCTATGGATGATACGTTTATAATTGAACTGGGCAAACTGGCTCACAATGGCCTAATCCACTCACAACACACACACACACACACACATAAACACAAAGAGAAATAATCCACAGTGATCTGACACATGGGGTTTTCCTCTCTTTGTTCAGTATTGATGATGGGGAGGCAGAGAGAGGAGTGATTGAAGCATTTTTGTCCTTCTTAACCAGCAGGAGTTCATCACTCTCTTCCTCTTTTCCACCTCCATGTTTTTATGGTGCTCTGTCTATTAAAACGTATGGACTCATTTCTCTCAATCTTTGCCAGTTTCTCTTTCAATAAAGAGATAAATGTGACTGACAGCCGTCACAAACAAGACGTCTTGAATCTGACAGCTTTCTTCACGCAGACTGAGGAGGAATCCAGTGATTCATCAGCAGCATTTAAATCAACTCATCCAGTCTGTGTTCCACTTTAAAGCTTGAATGTGTCTCTGTGATGAGAGGCACAATTTTAAAAAACTGATGCCAACATTTTGAACACATCTAATTGGGAACAAACATTGCAATTCAGATTTTTTTTGTTATTTTTTGTAATCGTATAAGAGAATTCTTTTATTGTTTGTCAAATCAATCAGAGAGACTGACAAAGAAACATTTCCAGTTTTCTGCAGGACAGTTAACCTATTTATCCCACATTTTCTAAGATATTACCTTAATGCTATACCTGACATTACACTTATATATCATAAGCCATGTTTATTTTTATTTATCAACCACAGTGTATCGTTAGATCATTGACAATCTGCCAATAACATGCCCTTAAAAAGTGTTTTAATTATGGCTCAACCAATAAATTGGCATATTAGGTTACTTCAGATATATTGATATTATCATATATGTTAGTTGATAGTAAACTATAAATTGGATTACAGGAATGCCAAAATATGTTTTTAGTCATTTAGAAACAGTTTACTTGTCTTTGTAACCCTGAAGTCATCAAGTTTTTAAGCCAATGTCACAGTGATTGGCCCTAACATCATGTTTGATTTACAACAGTTAAATCCTTCCTTTGCAAAAATGCATGGGTAATAATAATCTATGTTATATAAAACAGATGATAAAATAACAACAGGAGACATTTTTCTGCGTTTAGTACTTTTACTTTAAATACTTCCTACTGCGTTATGCTAAAGGAAAGACACTGCTGTTTGTTTGCTTGCATTAATTAAAGTCATATAATGCTAATGCTAAAGTTATAATTCAAATCACAGCTCTCTCAGTCAAGATTTTGCTCTTTCAAAAGTGATTTTGATACACAAACACTGTTGAATTGGAAAGAAAAAACAATCTATAAGGAGAATAATCTT
>JAPQLA010000014.1:6469077-6481315 GCA_029822935.1 Naso vlamingii
AAAAAAACATTTTCTTTGTATTTCTACATCAAAATGAAGTCACATTTTCTCCCTGTTAAAAAAAAGTCACATGACTCATTTTGCCTCAGAGAAATTTCGACGAGAAGTAAACTCACTATCTGTCCCAAATTGTTCGTGGAATTTAAATATCAAAGCCTGCGATGTTGCGACGTAAGGTCACGTTCTCTTGCAGCTTAACAATTTACTTTCAAAATAAAAGCCGCGTCAGGCAGACAGCTGTCAGTTGGATTTGATGGCCTGAGTGCATGTGAAAGGGGCAAATGGCAAATGCATGTGTCACGCCCAAAGCTGGCACCTTTTCATATGGGCTAAAGTTAGGACAGTGTTAGCTTCTTTCACAGTAATCCTCCATGTTTGTTATATGTATGTCCGACTTTTTAGTGGTCCAATCAAATTCCTCCCAATGTTTTATCCTGCTTGTATATACTGATAATACCAGAAAGACTTCACAATACAGAAGTCAGATAATCTAGAAATGCCGTTTCAGGTAGGCTTTAATGGGTAATTGTCCACCAAGGAGAACCAAGTGCTGGTTTTGTATATTTTTTTATTATTTTGTAGAAAAACCTCAGTAGAAATGCAGGAAATTTCAAGGAAAAAAAAATGTATATGCATGTCTTAGGGAAAGGTTGGTGCATCAATATAAGCAAAATTTAAAAAGGAAACAGCCCTAATGAGCAAATTGTGACATGCATAAACATTTGGCTAAAACTTGCCCAGGAGAGGCTTAAAATGTTGAGAATTAATCAGATCAGTGTGGACCGATGACGAGACTGAAACCTTTCTTCAAATCAATACAGGAAACCAACTGAAATGGTTTATTTACATGTTTGATTGGTGCTCTTTTAGTTACATCATAGTTAAGCATTCTACCGAAGGAGAAGCGCTATTAACTTTTATTTTGATTTAACCAACTCTTTATATTGCAATAATGTGGATGCACTTTTTCAGATTTTCTTTTGCAAGTTTTTCTGTTAAAAATTTGTGAAAAATTTAGATAGAAGCTTGACTTTGGGCACACAGGGAGGAGTTTGGGGTGGTTGGATACTGTCACAGCCATTCTATAAGTTTAACCAAGTGTTTAATTTTTTAAATTCAGTCTTCGTTTTGCATAAACCTGACCAAACCAGTGCCACAGTTCTGATAGTTTAGAGACAAGAAAACAAAACTGATTTTATGATAAATCCCCTTCGTGTGTCTCACATCTTTTTCCCCATCACAGTTAATGTCTTCACCCAAATTTTGACACCAGTTTCGATTAGAGGGCATCAGAATATATTGATCCTCTTTCTCATGTTTGATATGTGATCGATCTGCTGCATAATTACGTGCCTTCATCACACACTGACAGGAATCCAAAGCAGAACACACATTCAATTTTGACATTGAGGACTCAGATGAGCTCCGTGTGAGCAGAAATGGAGGAGGGAGGTTTGACCTTGACAGCACAAGCTGAAATCTGAGCCTCTGTGATCACAGGTTTATGTTTTCCCCAAAAAGGCAACAGGTGAGGAAAACATGTTGCTGTTGTATTCTGTGTGTCGGGTAACATCAGCAGTTTCTCGATGTTTGTAGCGTAATGTTGTAGGGAGGGTATCGGCTGTCCCCGGCTCACTCAAGGTAAATCTATAACACTGTCTGCTCTCGGCCTTCTTGGCACCACTGAGCACAAAACATCCCTCCTCGGATCACATTAACTCAATTATATGTCTTTTTTTTTTTCTGTCACCTCACTTTACTCACCTTGCTATGCTGTCTCGTATACCTGGCTTTGCTTTTTGTTTCCCTCTTAGACAATATGGATTTAACATACAATACTCTACTAAATTTCAGTGTCTCCCTTTAACTTTTATGCACTCTCGCTGTCTGTGGGTCAAAACAGAATCAGAGACTGGATGTGTTAACATAGATTAGCTTAAAGGACCATACCAGTTTTGACTTCTCACCATTCACATTAAATGCCATTGTTAAACTTTGACCATGTGTATACTTAAGTAGATGTCAGACTGCCATTCATGTTGAAACAGGGAACAGAAAAAATTTAAGACACATGAAAGTTGCTAAATATAGATAATTCATCCTTTAAAGAGAACATCTGCGTTTATTTGGTTAAAAATTAGCTGAGCGAGAGAGAGACGGTAGCCGGAGCCATTGAGATAAAAGTTATTGAAAAAATAGTTTCTTACAAGTGCTGCCTTCCTAGCTCAAATATTAGCGTGAAGAAGGATTCCAATACAGACGTTCTTTTTGACCAACGTTGTCACATTTTCAGCTACTTTCTGCAACGCTTATTAAATATGGACAAAATGTGAACCAACATGATATCTCATAGATAAAACTATTTTGGGAAGTTGAAAAAGAACAGTAACATGTAGTAACACTGGTATGCTCCTTTAAAAACTGAATTCAGGTGGAAACAGTCCTCCCTGCCTCTTCATGTTTAAGCACTCCTGCTGCGTTACTTTTCAAATGATACGCGTGACATATCATTCCTTTTATTTATACTTCTTATCTTAAATCGAATTGGTAATGCACTCCAGGTCGTCGTATAGGATGTTTATGCCTCTTACAGGAAGAAAACAGAAGCATTACAAGCACAACTGAGACCATTTCACAGTGCAGCTGCCATTAAAGCTATTAGCTGCATGCTTCAAACAAATGGCGTGCTTTTAAGCTGCAGAGCACGAGCATGTTGTGCCTCTTGTAGCACTGCAGTCAGTCAGCCTTGGTTTAGAGTTTAGTGCTTGTAAACTGAATGACTAGTACATTGTGGACTGATTGACTCATTCGTGAAGAAGCCTTCTGTTTAATTGTGTGTGTGATTGGCTGGTTGGCTGACCAGCTGCTCGGTTGACTGATAAGTTGTCATCCAGCTGTCTGATTGGCTTAGTGAAGCTAAACCGACTGTACATATCACAGTATTTAATATGCACTGCATGTTAAGGCTTTTTCTTCTGGGTTAGAAACATCAGTAATTCTGAGTAGTGTAACACAAATATTGATATTTGTGCAAAGAGCCATCTGTGTGCTGACCTTCTAATGCAGTAGATGAGCGCAATATTTCTGTCATCAGGGATTGAAACTGGCAATGGGACAAAATCGGTTTGTGGAACCAAACTGGCCTCAAGGCAGCAGAGAAATGTAATGAAAACACACCTTCCAGTCAGAATCGTTGGCATCATCGCCCTTATCATTTTAGATCTAATGCTTTTAGTGATGGTTTGACTCCAGACTCTGAAGCAATTGATGGCGGCTTTACCTCACCTCCACTTTGTCTTAAATAACACACACACATACACACACAAACACAAGTTCATGCCCACACTCAGACATAAATACAACAAAAGAGCAGGATATGCTCAGAGCGAATGGCTAGCTCTGCATATGGCAAATTCTGCTTTATTGTTGAGTTATACACAATATAAAACAAAAGTACATAAAATAACAACTAAAAAGGTAAGGAGAAAAGTGGGAGTATTCATCACTTCCACCTATACAGATTCTGGGGGAAAGAAATGCAAAATACATTAAAAAGAGGTTAGAGTCTTGTTTTGTATCAATTGCTCCTCTTCCAGACTCAACAAGTATTGGATTCATTGCAATGAAACTCTGTGTGACATTATTAGTCTCATAATGTCCAACAATATTTATATAATTTGTGATTCGTGGTCATCAGACATTTACTGTAACACCAGCATGAGGTTGACATTTTCAGGTTTAAAGCTGAGGTAGGCAGTTCATTTTTGGTGTCATCGCGCAAAAATTACACACAGTAACAACCTTTCAGCATTTTGTAATTTATGTCTGAAAGAACGCTAGACTTCTGCACCTCTCTTAGAGTCTGTATTCAGACTGTGATGGGACTTTTGGGCCAATCAAAAGAAATTTCACAGTGTGTGTTCTATTGGCTGCTCTATGCTGTGCCTCTTAGTGACACATGATGTCATTGCAAGTAGATTGGCTGTTGAAACAAGAGACGTGTCTCACGCTCTAAAACTGGCCTCTGGTGTCTTGACAAGCTGAGTTGCAGGCGACACCGTCAGCTGGCTTGAGTTGAGCTGAGACGGAGCAGTTTAGACCGCTGCAACTTTCCCTGCAACTGCTTCATCTCATTGTAAATCTTTGGTGTAAACTGGCCTTAAAAAAAGAGCAACAACAAACAAAGTAGAAAACAAGCCTGAGCAAAAACAGAGAGTAGAGGGTGCAGCGCAGTTACTTCCTCTTTGGGGTCTCATGCTACAGCTAGCTTGATTTCCCAGCTACCCCAGCTTTAAGTGAAATGTCTCAACATCTATGAAATGGATTGTAATGACATTTAGTAAAAGACGTAAAGTCCCTTCTGAGTGGACTGCAGCACATTGAGTAATCAATGTAGCACCATCATCAGTTCAACATTTAAATACTTAGTATTTATGACCAAATATCAGCAAAATTGACATTTCCATCAGCATCAGCCATGCTTTGTGTTTAGTGCCAATTAGCAATTGTCAGCATACTTACATTTAAGGTTGACTATCGAAACAAGTGCATGCTTGCCTTCTCATTTTGAGCATGTTAAGATTTAGATGGTTGCATTTGGCTCGAAGCGTCACTATACCAAGTACAGCCTCACGAAGCTGCTAGCATAGCAGGTACATAACATTTCATGGGACGAGATGAGCTGACAGCCAGTAACGATTTCATGCAGGAATGATGAGAATTAATGAGTCGGATGAGAGAATGGAGATGCTTCTTCTACTGAAGTTTCTTTTTTTTTTCTTTCGGAAGAACTCAGTTCTGGTGTCTTTCTCTTTTTTGTTCATCTGTAGCCTCATCTCATCTCCACTTCGCTCCTCCATCCTCCCTCCCTCTCCCTCCTCCTCCCTTCGTCGCTCTCTCTTTCAATCCTCCTTCCCTCCCTGCCTCTCTGTCAGCTGGCAGAGGGCTGTATTGTTCAGCCACACTTCTGCTTCTGGGACTGGGGGGAGGAAGCAGGGTACAACATAAACACACACATACACACACACACACACACACACTCACACACACACACACACACACACACACACACACACACACACACACAGGTCCTTTGTGACAAGGCATTGTACCACATTAATCCCCTGACACTTATTTAAGCCAAGATTCATATTTGAGGGCTCCTCATTCTTTCTGCTCTGCAGCCAGCGTGTCTTCATCTCTTTGTTTCCTAACACTCCACCTGCTGCCCACATTATTCAGTTCTTTCTGTATGTACACACACGATGATTTACATATATGGAGTTTGCAGAGTGTTGCATGACTGTTTGACAAAAAAAGTATTCGTCTGTTTGCAGAAAAACATTAGATTACTCTGATTATTCTGTTTCTTTTTTAGTGGTAAAAAAATTGAAAATACCCAAGAATTTTCTTGCATTACCCTTTAGAAAACTTTGAGAAATTATTTTGTTTTGTTTGTTCATTCAAAGAAGATTCATGAAACTCCTATTTTGTGCCTTTAGGTAAAGATTGTATTGAAATTGCATTATGCAGGTTATTGTAATGTTAGTGTAGTGTTTTAAAATTTTTTACATTTTAAATATTTAGTGTACAGTTGAAATGATACGGTGATTAACAGATTAATAATAAAAAAAAAATCAATGCATTGGATCTTTTTATATCAGACCAACAGCTTTCCTAGTCTAGTATTGCTGAGACAATGAGGAATGTGATTGACTTTCTTTGCAGTTTTCTTTAATTTTATTCACCGCATAAAGGCCTTAAATAATTGCATGAATATTTGATATTGAAAATACTCATTAGTTGCAGCTCTTAGCTGTTTCTTCTTTCCTCACTCTCGCATTTTATGTCATGTTCCATACTTCTGCATCAGTCCAATCCAATCCAATCCTTAGTCAATTAATCAGTCACATTGTGTTCTACGGGCAATCAATTGCGCAGCAATGATATGAAAACACAGTATAAGACACAAAGGACATATGCATATAGAAATATAACAAAATCATATTTGTGTTGTAGAGATACAAAATATAACCAAATCAATATCTAAAATTCTATAAAATTTCCATCTTTGATTTGTCATCTTAGCCATCTTACGCTACTCCTCCACACCTTCGGTCTCTCCATTGCAGGTTTTTATTGTTGTTTTTTTCGCTCATATTACACAGTGACAGATGCTACAGAAAAAAAACTATCATCAGGAGAATGCAAAGTTGTTTTGTAAGAAATTAGGAAAAAGCTAAGCACATGTGCAGCATCCTCAAACTGGAGCACCAGATGCCAAAACTGGGAATCTGACAGAACTTAGCAAAGATCCCAGAAAAACAGGGAACAGAACTGAGAACAGAGCGTTATGAATTATAGAATGAGTCCATTAGAGAGCAGGGGAGAAACGGCAGCTGCTGAGGAGAGAAAAGAGCCAAGATGAAATCTGAGGGGAAATCACAGGGATAAAGGAGGGGAGAGAGGGGCTGTTGAATAGGAAAAAGTCTATAAAGGTGGCATGTTTTGTGCCTCCATTGCTACGCTTGGCTGTAATATTCACTGTAACAGGGCTGGTGAGGGGGTTGCCGGGCTGGAGGATTGGTGCAGAGCTTGCCAAGCGTCGTGATTGGAGGATGGGGACAATGAGGAGGGGGTTTGGGGGTGGATGTGGGGGAGAGGTAACACATAACACACATCCCCAGCATGCTGTGAAAAAGAGATAGAGAGGAAGGAGGCTGAAATCAAATTAAAATGAAGGGAAATTAGAGAATGCGTACAGAGAGATCTGGAGTCAGATCAAGGGGGGCGACCGATGAAGTGGGAGACGAACTTATGGCAGAAAAAGGAGGAAATTAGAGAGAGGGAGAGAGGATGAGGATGTTGTTCGTTATGTCTTTTATCCGCCTTCCTCTGCTTCCCTGCAGCTTTATTATCTCCTCTAAAGTGGAAGATCGACACTAAGAACTGGGGCAGTCCATCCATTTATACACACACACATACACACACACTTGCATATCAGCACCTCCTCATTTTACAGAACACGCTGCTGTTTTTGTCTTCCCTTTTCTACAGGCAGATTAGTGTTTCACATCACAATATATTGAATTAATCTGCCTGAATGAGACACCTCCATGTTTATGCAGTATGTATGCAGGTTTAACAAGCAGAGCTGCTGTCTTACTTGGCAGCCCCGACACTTTACTGAAGGTTTTTAATTGTGATTTCTTTTTAGCTCTGTCTTGTGTTTAAGTGTCTAAAAATTTCAAGCAAACAGGATTGGGTTTGCTTGTGATAATTGTTTAAATGTTGGATCCAGTCACTGGTCGGCAAAATAATCAAAGTGTTCCATAGATTTAGAATTGCACTCTTTCTTGTAACATTGTCAATGTCACAATGGCAGTTTTTAAAATTTTTTATTTGATGCAGCAGAACTAGATGTCATCTTTTATTTTTGGTGCCCACATTACCCAAAATGCAACTCAGTCTGCGTTATGGTTAGGGATTTGGGTGTCTTATGCTAGTAGCAGCTAACGTAGCCTCTAGTAACTAGCCTTAAGCTTTGATGAAGGCTGCAGAGGTCTGTCAAGGTCACTTCTGTCTAACTCATGGATGTATTAAGAGACCTGAATTCAGTATGCAAAGATGGCCGCCCATTCAAACCAATAAGAATTGCTCATCCAGTGTATATGCTGATAAAGTTTTCTGGCTTCTGGGTTTACTTCCCGGTTATGCGGCCTGCTGAATATGTGCAGCTGGATTTTTCCCACTGGTCCCGCCCTCATGTTCCCGCTCAGTTCATAGATTTCAACATTGTGGTGATGTCACTGATTTTAAAATCGCTTTTCTCAGCTAATGGAAATATTCTACAAAATCTACATGGATTAAAAATTCAGAGCAGAAAGTGTTATAATTGAGCTGGTTTGCAGTTCAAGATAACCTGTCAACAGTTTTACAGACATCTCTTTTAGTGGGAGCTGATGGGGAAAAAACTTACTGAGCTGTAGGGGAATTTTTTGCTGCAATGTCACAAATTGCCACTATGCCTGTTTGGAAGCAAGGCAGAGGGGCTTCGCTATATCCTGTTCTCTTAATGCCTCAGTGTTCTAACTCCTCCAATTTTCTCATTTTCAAAGTTGCAGTCCTCAGCTGACTCAAGTAATATCACATGAGGTAATTAATCAGATTTCTGGTGACGTATTAGTTGTGGCTAATTAACATCAACACCACAACAGGTGCATCTGATGTTGGGATTAGTTAAATTGCTGCAATTCTCGCACCGGCAAAATTGCAGTTTCTAGGGGGAAGTTTAACCACCTCTGGGCAATATTTGGAGATTTAACAATTGCTAATTGGATTTTACTGCCACATTAATTCCAGAAAGTCATTAGTTTGCATGTGTGTGCTCTAATGCCTTACAAAGCTGCACGAGATATGTGAGTTTAGAAAACTGCTCAGTATTTTTGTTTAAAAAATATAGAAGAAAAGAAACTGAATGATTCTCTGTATTGTCATCACATACTGTTTGAGGGTAACTGTAAGCTCTATTAGATGATGGCAGTAAGCAGCTAAAAAGAGGACAGGTGAAAGTAAAACGTGCGATTGGGGAAACACTGGTGTGTTATATGAGAGAAGGATGGACGGATGATTTGATGTGTCAGCCCTGTGAATGCACTCAGCGGGTGAGGTGTTGATCCTCGGCATGAGTCCGGCACAGAGTCACGACATAGACTGGTTGTGAGTCTGTGTGTTTGTCTCTGCTGTATTCTCAGAGTGCAGCGGACATTTGAAGGTGAGCGACAGGAAGGAGACAGACAGACAGACAGACAGATTGACAGAGGCTTGTACACTCACACACAGTTCACTGGAGTATCCTTAACATTCATTTGTGTGTGTCTGTGTGTGTGTGTGTCTGTGTGCCTTACTGTCGGAGGTTTTGTTGTGCGTGAAATAAATTATTCATGGTTTTACAGATGTTTCTTTTGTAATGATCGTCTATCAGAAACAGTTTTTATACTAAAATAACCTCACAGCTTATGGTGGTTCCCTGCCTTTCCCCCAGTGCGTGCTGGGATATGTCTCAACCCCTCTGAGTACAGGGGGGGTGTACTGAATTTTATATTGTGTGACTTTCACAGTGCTTCCCACCCGGCAGGCTGTGCAGGTTTGTGGTGGGCTGCTTTGTGACTCTGCTGCTGCGTTCCTGCTTTTTGTTGAGAAGTTTGAGGGTTTCTCAGTTTATTTTTGTCCTGGCCTACTAACATTGTGCACAGTTATGCAGCAACTGTGACCACTCAGGAATCATGGAGTATTTGGTGTGAGCCAAAAGCACTGTCCTCATTTATAAGATTCCCTGTTCCCTCTCTCTATGGGCGTCCATGTTTTTCTTTTTTGTTCTTTTTTCTCTTTTGCCGGTTGCAGTGCGTCCACCCTGTCATCAGACGCTTCAGTTATCAAGACAATGCCCTCAAAACATTCTCTCCATCTTTTACAAGTTTTTACAGTAAATGAGAAACAAGCTGTCCAACACATAAAGCCTCTTTTCCACTAGCTTTTATAGCTACAACCTCTCATTCAGCATATTCTTTTTAGAAAAAATAAAGCATGTTGCTGTTTAATTTTCTGGATTTTATGGACATTTTAAGCACGCAAAAACCACAGCTCCCACATTACTATGAAAACCACAAAAATTGTATTCTGAGGTCAGTTTTACCTCTCAGCTTGTGATTCTTCTGTTTTTACTTCCGTCTGTCCTACCATGAACTTGCATCTTTGTGTTGATCTGTGGCTTATAACCTGTGATGGTCTTAGGCTAATGGTGCTAAATAAAGCCTTTAGAAACAGAAATACAGCTGTCAAAGGGATATTGAGTGTGGTTTTCCTCCATAAAACAGTTCTATAAGAGTTATCTACAGCTGAGAAATGATAAATACAGAATGTAGGATTTTAAAATGGCACCCGCAGCCCAGTGTCTGCAGCCGGAGAGTCAGCAGAGAGGAAATAGCCATGCTGATGTAGTACGTACAACTAAAGTGCTCTATCGATTTTCTGAGCAATTCCTTAATTGCCTTTGGCCTCTTTGAGCTGTAGAGCTGATGGCTCATACAGTGTTTCCTTCTCTGCTCCAGCTCTCTCCGTCTACTGCAGATTTCATCATTTTCTCATCTGGCTGTTTGTTTAATGTGTTATTGGCCATCGGGTGAAAAACAAATATTTAGTGTCCAACAGGTGCTAAATTTTTAGAATAAGACATTAACAATTGATGTTTACTATTTTATCACATTGCAGTCACCACATTTCGTCACAGAGCTTTAAAAACACAGTTCAAAGAAAATATATATACAATTTTTGTTCTAATTAATTAATCAACTTTGTAGCTGTAAAATGTAAACTATGTAGAAGAGCACTAATTTGAAAAGCTGTTCAATATTTGACCCTTTCCTTGATAAATGATGTAGACAGTTATTGATTATCTAAAGAGTGTGTGAATTATTTTCTGTTGACTGATTAATTGACTGATTTAACCTCTATTAATAATATTGACAACTAAAGTGTCATGTTTAGCATATCTTTCCATAGATAAAACAGTATGATGTCACAGTGACAAATAATAAAAATTTCGAAAGATTCAAAACAAAATTGATCAAAAAATAATAAGTCATAATTTCGAGCGGTCTAATTAGCCTATTATTATTATTTTTTTGAGAGAGCGAATAACTGACAAACTGCATTACATTCTCATTAGCCTCAGCTGTAGACTTCTATGTGTTTTGTGCTAATTTGTAAATGTTAGCGCGCTAACACACTAAGTTAAAATGATAAACATGCTTAACATTATCCATCATAAACGTTAGCATTATAGCATCGTCATTGTGAACACATTAGCAGTTAGCTCAAAGCGCTGCTGCTAGCGTGGCTGTAGACTCTTTTCCTTGTTTATATTTATTGGTCTCTTTGTGCCACTTTTCTGTGCAATGAGTAGACGATGCAGATGTTGTAAAAGCAGGGCTGTGTGTGTGCGTGAAGAAGCACATCCCTGTTGGTGCTCTGTGCGCTGTGTGTGCTTTTGGTCTCGGCCAGATGTTTATTTATTCATGACCAGGCTCTGTCCCTGTCAGAGGAAATCAACCAGGCGGGCTGTAGTAAGTTGCTGATGCTTTCCTTCACTCTTACTTTTTATTGGACATCATCGTGTTTCGTTTAGAAGCGTTAAAGTCAGGCATTTGCTTTTGACACCCAGATGTGAGCACATCATGCAGCTGTGAGGTCGTGCTCTGAGGAGAGTGAGTCGACAGGATCGATGTCTGTCTGTCTTAGTTCTTTCTGTCAGATTTTTCCTCTGTGCTGGCCAGTGTGTCACTACACACACACACACACACACACACACACACACAGACACACAGCCTCACATCAGCACAGTGTCTGTAATCCAGCAGCAGCAGCAGCAGCAGCAGCAGAGCAACGTCATCTGCTGACGTCCAATGAGGAGAGATCAGAGTGAGGCTGCCAGCCAATTCCAGGCAGAGGTAATGAGGGACAGAGCCTGCTGCTGACAATGAGAAATAGTTGAAGGGAGGGCTTCCTGACGCACAGCGCTTGTGTCTGATGTCTGGAGTTTGAACACCTTCAAAACAGACTAACATATGTCAGAATTCTGATACAGTGCAGGAAATATAAAAAATAAAAGATCACAGATTTGGATTCGCTTTATTCAGCTGCAGTGAAATGTAAAAGTCAGGACGGAGACGAGAAGGTGAAGAGTTTGAGCTCATGCTGTGTTTTTTATCCTCCTCTCAAGTGCTGTGAGAATACTGAGACTGCAGTAGAAAATCAACCAATCAGATTGCAGCACTCTCTCACACAAACACTCACTCACTCACACACACATACGCACGCACACACATACAGGTTGCCTCTATCTGCCCATCCTCTGTTGATTTCATAATATAAATACAATAACAGATGATGCTGACCTTATTCTACAGTGAGGAGTGTTCGTTCTTATGTAACCAGTTTTTGATACAGTGTAGCCAACACTATTTATCCTGCGTTAAAAATTTGCATTGTGTACTTCTGTCACTGTTGTATACATCAAACTGGGACAAATGCTTGTTGTTGTTTGCATGTTGGGACATTAATCACACTATACAGATGTTTTTCTCCTCTGCTGCAGGTGATGTACTTACGCTGACAGACCACTAGGGACTGATATAGGACCTGAAAATTAATGACCCTCACACACACACACACACACACA
>JAPQLA010000014.1:6521312-6531799 GCA_029822935.1 Naso vlamingii
ATCATTTGTTAATTGAGTATGCACAGCTGCATGTTGATGGGAATATTAGTGGAATATTTCTTTTCATTTACCATGTCACAATATTGTCTTTTTTGGAATAAGGGCAAAAACTGGAATATTACATGCATTTAAATGTCCTCAATCTGCTGTTTCCCAAGATTAGTGTGGATGGGTGATTTTAAAAAATGTACAAAAAAATATGAAATATTAAGAACAGGGCAGCAAACAGAAAAATTGTTTGCATCTTCCGTCTACATCAACGTAATTTAAAGATGTCATAATTTTCTACACACCAATGCGTTCATTGGTTCTTTTGATTTTAAAAGCTGTGTGTGGATTCTGCATCATTTTAAGGCTGCAAATGTTCTCGTTTGTGCGTTTGAGGGTGTGGGTCATAGCA
This sequence comes from Naso vlamingii, assembly GCA_029822935.1. Lineage (NCBI taxonomy): Eukaryota > Metazoa > Chordata > Actinopteri > Acanthuriformes > Acanthuridae > Naso > Naso vlamingii. Next base: position 6,521,713 of record JAPQLA010000014.1, read on the forward strand.
GAAGTCACACTTTGATGATTTGAAACTAAATTTACGACTTTGTCACAGTTTTGTCACAGTCTGTCTTCACTGAAGCTGTGCGGTCTTTGAACATGTCCCACAGTGCAATTTAGAACCGCTCTTCTTAATTTATAACTGAAGACTCTGCTACATTTTTCTCACAGTTGTCAACTTTTTTGCACAGTGTGGTCTTTACTTCACTCCCACAGACTGAAGACGCGGCACAAAAGATTTAAAAACAGCTCGTTTAAATCCCAGTTGGAGTTCCTTGGGAAATCTTTTCTGGGCAAACGCAGAGTTATAAATTAAGTAAGGCTGTTTGACATGTTGACACAAAAAAGTCTGTTGACAGATACTGAGATCAAAATGGAAAAAGACAGAAGTAAAGCATGGGCGTATCAACAGCAAAGAATTTGTACTATTTAGTAGATGGAGAGATAATTAAGCAGACAGACAGGTAGCGCAAGGAGAAATTAAAGAAGCACACAACCACAACCTGTGTACAAAGCTCAGAATATAAATATGAAGAAGTAAAGGAATTAGGAGAGAAGTGAGGATATTTACTGTGTGGACTCCTAAAGGCGCTACATAGATAGAGTTTAGATGTTAGAGAACTTAGAGTCACACACCCACTTACTATTTCTGTCCTGCAGGGAGCTCGAGGTGTCTGTTCTGAAACTCTCTCTTTTACACACACACTCACGCACACGTACATACACATTCGTGCATGCGCACACACACGCACGCACATACTGGATAATCCTAGAGCAGGGTGGGTAGGCGGGAGAAAGCTGATCTGTTTGTGTGAGCGCCGGGCTGTGAAAGATAGACAGTGTGTGCGCGAGAGAGCAACAGAGAGTTGAAGGAGTTGCAGAAAGTTAGTTCAGGGTGAAATCCTGTAAACTGGACTAAATGAAGTGCTTTAAAGCTGGAGGTGAGTTTGCTGTCGGTCAGGCTGGACTGAGAAGAGGGTCCTGGAGAATGAGATGGAATGTCGTCAGATGGAGTCTGTAAATTGTGTGTGTGAGTGTGTGTGTGTGTGTGAGGAGGAAAGTTTAGGGGGAGGGGTGCTGTAGCAGCAGGGGATGAGGGGACAGGAGGGTGGGGCGGGAGGGTCTCCCGTGCTTTGTGGCTGCTGGAATGCCTTCCTTTTCATTCTATTGGTTTCTCCGCCTGCATGCACTTGCTCCCCTCTCCCTTTTCAACTCCTCCTCTTCTCTCTTCTCCTTTTCAACTCTGCGGTCACCGGTTCATCAGTAGGCTAAGATCTACAGTACCTCTGCGGGGAATAACATGCTGCTAACTCTTGTTCTGCTAGGCCTGTGACGTATGTTTCTGCTCTTTAACCACTTTTTTATTGCTTGTGTTTGCGGTGCTGACCTGGAGTTTTGCTGTGTTTAAAGTGTTTCTATGTCACTTAAACAGGAAGCGTTGTGCATCTGTGGTCGGTAAACCTCTTCAAAAGCTACAAACCTTAACTTTATTTAGATATATAGCTACTAAATTGCTGTTATTGCTATTGCTGTGTTACTCGCTAAACTAATCTGAGGTGAAAAGTCACTGACAGCAGCACTATCTGTTGTCTGCAAGCTCTACTGTTAACATTTTTTGTCATCTGGGGACAAAAACCCTTTAGTGACAGCAAGACTTTTGTTTGTGTGCATTTGTTAGACCAAAGCTGAACTGGAAAAAGGCCTCTGGGTAGAGGCGCCATTGATCCGTCTGTCTAAAAGAGGCGCTCTGTTAGGTCTGCATGGACATCTGAAACAGGAAACAGACGGAACCAAACATTTTAAGTTTGCATTTAAAAATATCCGACATAATAAATCTAGTCTGGCATAAAAAAATTGTTCAGGATCTCAGATAAAGCAGCATGTTTTTTATTGCTCACATTGCAAAGCTGTACAGAAGTTAGCTTGTGGGAGGAACTTTATTCAGTCGTTCTCTCTACAGAGTTTTAATCAAGAAAGGTTTTGGTGACTAACCTCCTAAAAAAGAGAGAAACAGACCCACAGGAAAAGATACTTTCTTTCAATAACCTCTCTTCCACCCTGTTTGTCCCAACCTGCAGGTGATGATGCAATGACAGGGGACACAGACAAATATCTGGCCCCCCAGGACCTGCGGGAGCTGGGGGACGACTCACTCCCTCAGGAGGGCTACATGGGCTTTAGCGTGGGTGCTCGGTCTCAGAGGTAAGACACAGCCCAATCAATAATCAATATTAAGACTATTTGTCAGTTTATTAAGGTAAATGTGGCATTTAATAAAAATGACCTCTGGAGCACGCATCAGATATACAAACATTCGCTCACACCAGCATTGAAAACAGCAAAAATTATTAACAAACATTCAAGTTTGGTTAATGTTGTCGCACAGATTTGCACCTTCAGAACCATTTTGACAGCTCTGACATCAGAGCAAATATTTAATAAGATGAGTATAAATTCAACTCAAATGAACTTAATGGTCATTTCACCGTACATGTATGTGCAAGGCAAAAAAGTGCAATATGAAAAAAAGAACAAACTTAAAATAAATGCATTAGCATAACAGTGTAAAAAAGAAAGGAAGCTAATAAAGCTTGTTAGCTGTGTTATAAAAGTTACTTTTAACCGCTGTTCGAATATAAACTGCTCCACCAAAGAAGAGAGTTTTGAAGACAGTTATAAAACAGGAGTAAAAATCTGTCTTTTCAATAAACTGTGTTACATATAGTCCCGTTAGCAACCAGGCTAACAAGCTAGGCAGCTAACAGTCTGTAAGCTTGCTAGCTGTGAGGTAGCTTTAAGGTCTTTCTCATTTTCTAAGTAACATAGTAACTAAACTCTTTCAAATATGATACACATTTCTACATGAATCCTTGTTGGGGCTGTACATTATTGTGACCTCCGAAAAAACACAAACACACACACATTATCCCTCCACCAGTGGGAGGTCATGGTTCACTTTCTGTGGCTGTTGAACTCACACAAAAATATTGACATACTGCAACGTGCTGAAGAGGGAGGGGTTATTGAATATCTGAGGGGTGACACACATGGTCACTGAGCTACAGGAAATTAGAATCATGTTTGATTTTGTGGCCTTGAGCGCTGGGTTAGATCAACACACACTGTGTTAGTGGGCTGGGATGTGTGTGTGTGTGTGTGTGTGTGTGTGTCAACCCAAGCTTAGAATTGGTTCAACAAATTGCTGCTCTGCTGCAGTGATTGGTTCAAATCATTTCCAGTTCACTCAATTTAGGAAGTGAATTACCTACTGTAGTCTGTTTATCCAGTTATGTCAGTAATGTGTTTGGTTTTTAGTGATCATTATTAACTTTTCTATTAAGTAACCTGAAATTTAAAAAAAATATTTGTACTAATAAAAGAGTTGTCAAGAGTTGTCAAGTGCCTCTTCCTGCTTTAAATTACCATCTTAAAGTTTGCTTTTAATGATATCCTCCATCTTCTAGTATAGATTTATGTCATGAAGTAATTATTTAATGTTTTTTTTTCCTGAGAAGTCCTGTTCTTTTTTCCAGTTTAACAGCTCTTAAAGTGGTCTAAATACTACAATACCTATGAGCCTCAGCTGCCATCACTATGTTTGAGAAGCGAGCCAGATTGATGATTAAGCATTAAGATCATCCTCTGGAAGCTGAAATCATCAACATTAGCACTGAGTTTAGTCTTTAGCTCAGCCAAACATTTGCAACACAAGAAATATAATTTAAAAACATGTCCTCATACCTGACAACTGAATAAATTGATTTTGATGTTTCAGTTTCTGAATACACAAGCTTGTACGTTTTGAGTTTTGTGAGTATTTTTATGCAGTTGCTCATCTTTTGTTCTGATGATGCAATCGAAAATGCCCATCCAAGCCCAAAATGTCAATCACATGTTATTATCTACATAGAAAATGAAGGAGATTTTTACATCTGGAAATGAAAATAAGTCCTCACTCTTCACAACTCTGTGATAAATCTTTGCAATCGTGATTTACTGACAATACATGTGGAAACACTGAGATACAGTCTTTTGGACATCCGTGTAAAAAATTAGACGAGACAGTCAGTTAGTCTGTTAGTCGGCTTCATTCTGCCAACCTGCCTCTCTGCTGTGGCTCTTCTCCTCTCTGCATCCCTTTGTCCACTCTTCTTTGTGTTCATGATCTTTTATTCTCTCCTCATGTCCGTTCTTAATGTTAGTCCGAAAGTCAGGTAAGGCTAAAGGCATGGCGAGGCCTCCCTACACCTCCCCCACCCCTCACATTTAACACCATCCCCTCCCCTGACACCCCCCTTGGACTCCAGTCACTATCAGTATCATGACTTTGTGGTCCAGTGCGTATTTACTGTGTATGTTTGACTCCTAACTTAATGATTTTGACCAGCATTTTTTAGTTTTTTTTTTTTGTACTGTGGTTAACTGTGTGATTTTTTGCTTTCAGTTGAAACCAGTTCTGCTGTGTTCTGTGCTTGTAGACAATAGCCTGTTGTGTTTGCTTTTTGTTTTTGACTGTGGTTACTGTAGCAGCGATGCCTGAATATTTGTGGGTAGCCACAAAGGTGGCGCTTTGCATCATTTTGTTTTCCGTGTGGAGTTTTCCTTCATTGAGCTTCCAGGGACTTGAACTGATATTTTGGGGCAATAGCTATTGCCTTCATCAGTTTAGTATCATGTAGTGACCACAGAAAGTGGACAGTGCAGAGTTTTCTCACCTCATGATGTCAAGCACTGTTATTCTGGTTAAAAGACATGTACATTTTATACAAAAATGTACATTTTTGCACATTAAAACAGCTACAATAGCATAACATTTTTTACTTTTTATTTATTTTTTTAAACAAATAACATGATGTTGTTTTTTTTCCATCAGTGGGTTTGTTTTTCTGCTGCTAAATTTAATCAAAGCGGTTGTTTTGGAGTTTTTTTTGAAAAAACAGCTAAAATGCAATACATATTTGCACAACACAAACCTGAATTTGTAATCTAAGTTGTGTATTACAAATGTGTTCAGAAAGTTTTGGATTACAATCACGCCTTTCAGATAATTGATCTATCTGATGTTTGTCCAACATGGAAGCCAAAAGCGGCCATGTTTTGGGCAGTTCACAGCGATGCTATTGTATCATGTTATCTCAGCTAGATTTATGGAAGATTTTAAATGCCCAAATTAAGACAACTTAAAAAAAAATCCAACTTAACGTAACACAATATGATACATTATTTTAAGACTCCCTGTTATAGTTTGACTTCCTGTCAAATGAGAAAGACAAAATAAAATGACATCATGAAATATTGTCAATCTTAAGGTAAAAAGGCATCAGATTATCTCTTTATATCAAACACACACTTTTTCTTTTTTTAAAAAAATAATAATCAAGTAATAATGACAAAATGAGTTTGTTATGCTACAAGATACTGAAATATTTTTTTTTAGCAATTTTGAGATAGTAGGGTTTAAAAACTATTTTGTCATTTCAGAACAAGATTTGTGTTTTTTCCCTTTTGTGCTACAGATCAATTTCTGAGCAAAGGCTACTGTAATAAATTCATTTTTGTTTACTAGTGAATAGCAAATAGCAGTGTGGTTATTATGGTTAAGATGTTGCTGGCAAACATTCTTCATGTCATGGCTCAGGAGTGCTCTTTATTGCCTCGTGAACGTGTCTCACAGCCCCTTCACAAACAGCATCACAGCACACACTCACAGAAACTTAATGTATTTGAACAATCTACAGTTTAATATGGATGCATTGTCAAATATGTTGCATTTACCTCATTAACATCATAGTTCTTTGTAAAGTAAAGTAGTGAAAAGCTCCAAAAACACCAGTTTAAAGCATTTTGCAGGATGAGGGGCATCCTCAAAAGCCTCCAAAGATGAGGCAACGTAGACTCAGCAACATTTCTCAGAATGGTTGTTGGGAAACATTTTATTTACTTTCTGTTTTTATGTAGGTTTCACGCAGCGTCCCAACTGTTTTTGGAACAGGGGATGTAGTTCTGTGTCCATTGTCTATCATTCAGTAATCTGCTTAACGTTCATAAGCCACTCTGCCTCACTCAGGCTTGTAGGGCTTTTGAATAGTGTGCCAACACTGAGGGAATAGCCAGGTTGCTAAAGACAAGTCGAGACGATGTAGTTTTTTTTGTACAGAAGAGCATTTAACAGAAACTGCTGTTTACATTCAACATGCAACATGCAGGTATTATTTGTAACTTTGACCAGCACTGACAGCATTTGCGTCTGATTTCTAGTTTCTTGTTTTTGGTTCCTTAGACAAATTCTTAGCCTTTGCGCAACAAACGTTTCTTTCTAGCTCTGGGTTTTGTCTTAAACTTGTTCCTAGAGAGCATCATGTGGTGGTTGTTGGTGGCATACAGTCAGGTTCCTGGAAGCTGCATGCATTTAATGTGTTTATGTTTGTTTTTTCTGTTCACTTTCATTTCCTCCTTACACCCAACCCTCTCCCAACTCCTCCTCCTCCTCACCTCCCCTCTCCATCATTGTGACTGTTGTCTTGGTAATCCGTGACTTCTACGGCAACCACACCAAGCCTGCGTTCCTTCAGTTCTGATAGGTCCAACACACTGAACCGGAGCTCGTTCACACGGGACAGCATGATGATAGAGGAGATGCTGGCACCCAGTAAGGAGACGGTACGTACACAGACTGGACGTATGGGTGCTAATGTCTCTCTGTGTCTCTTGTCTCTATTTTTCTGCCTCTCAGTCAGTAATCCGCAGGTCATTAACTTCACGAGAGACTCAGTTCTGTCTCCAAATGTGCCAAGCTGTCTTGGTGCTGTGCCAAAATCCAGGCTCTTTACCAATCCTCTTACACCTGAGACGGTGCTGACATAAAGACGACCAATCCCGTTACATTTTACTGAAAGAGGAAATGAGATTAGTGGTTAGCACAGCTATATAAGAGGGATTACTGTGATGGCCCACCTTCTTTAAGGATGCAGCAAAAAGGCACTTCAGTAGGAAGTCAGGTTAAACTTCTTGTAGAATACGAGAGGTGATTGATATGGTATGTTGCTTAAGGCAATACTGGCCTTTGTGTAGTCATCTCTCTCTGCCACGTTTAAATTCAGCATCCCACTTATTCTCCAAGCTGCAAGAAGGGACACCCTCCCCTAATGTTGCCAATATATCCTGTGAACATGATTGGGTGAACCCTCGGGGCGGAGGTAGCAGATGACTAATGCATAAAAGTCGATGTCCTTTTTCCCAGACAATGCGGGTTTGCAGTTTTTTGATGACCTGAAATAGAAATACCACAAAAGTTATTAACTTCAAACTTTCTGTATAATCACTTAACGAGTTGAACTGTGTGTGCATGTAACAAGAGCTGTATAATTCGTCCCCTTATATCTTAAGCTATGAATTTATCAATCACCCCCATATATCCAATAAGCCATAAGACAGCTTGACTCTTAGACTTAGACTTTCACCTAAGAAAACCTTGAGAATAAGAGTTTCACAATAGTTTGGCATGACACTGTAAGATAAGATGTATGTGATGTTTTTAGCAGCATCATAGTGAAAATGTATTTGCTCTAATCTCCTCTTCATATTTGGATACACAGTGATGGTCCATCATTTAAAGCAGTGGTAGAGGTTTCTTAAACATAGGGTTGGGTATCATTAAGAAAATTTTCATACTGGTACTGATCCGCTGACTTCAATACCGGTTCCTGAACAATACTTTTTTCAATACCAATTTTATCTTATCGGTTTTAACAAAAGAATACATTACACATACTCATGGTCAGCCCTGTCTCTGCATGAAATCTGGTGTTTTTCCTGCAAAAGACAAGAGTAAAGCCAATCAACAGTACTATTAGAGCTTGGCACAGCAAGTATGCTTCATGAGTATTGGCTCACTGATGCTGATGAGATTAACTCCTTTGGTCATTCGATACCAACTTTTGATACCTGACATTTTCGATACTTGATAGTATTGAGAGAGTTCGGTTGGTGCCATAAAAGTATTGAAGTCTGATATCCAGCCCTACTTAAATGGACTACCTGGTTTGTCCTCTTATTAAGTAGCAAAAGTAAAAATTTGCCCTGTGTTCAAGCACAATAAAAGGAACAACTGTATGTGTAATTACTTTGTTAGACTTGTGGGAGAATTTGATGAAGCAGAGGCCTACATACTCCACATCTTTTTTCCAGAAACATCCTTTAATGCAGCTCCCTTAGAATTTTCATTACACCCTCTTTGGGCGGACTTTAAAACTCCCCCCACCCAGCTTCCAGCTCTTTATCAGATACTCCTAGTCTTCAAACCTAAACTACCCTAAGGTAGCCTATCAGGGTCAGTCTATTGTATCTAAGTGCTACTTTTGCCTGCAAATGCACAGACAGTTCTAAAACAGTAAAATAAGACTCAGTGGAGTATTATGAAGGGTGCGTGATAATATGACTTGTGAAACAGCTGCTAAAAACTTCCTCTCTCCCCTCACGCTGCTGCAGATGCTCTGTAAGGAAAGGTCTTTCATTGTAGAGCAACACAATAAGGTAGATGTTCGAGTCGTCGTGCACTGTGTCAGTGCATGTGATAAATGAGAATATATCATTTAGACTTGATCATCATTCATTTTCTGATATAATTTTTTGTGAAGTTATGCCTTCATCAGAGCATGTGTCATTTTCTATTCATTGTTTTAAAGTGGAACCACTACACTTTATTCTCCACATCAAAACTGGATTTATTTTTTTTAAAGGTGTATTTGATAAAGAATGAAATTTTGTTTTAGTACTTTACCATTTCAGTATATGATTTGCAACCTTAATAGTCACTCATTAAGTTTTGGTTTGGAAGACGCCCCGGTAGCCCCGTCAGTAGAGCGGGATCTCCATACAGAGGCTGTGTCCTCGCTACGTTGGCCCTGGGTTCGATTTCACCCTGTGGCCCTTTGCTGCATGTCATGCCCTCTCTCCCCCTCATTTCCTGTCCACTTTTCAGCTGTCATGTATAAAAGTAAAGACCCAAAGGCCCCCCCAAAAAAAATCTTCAAAAAGTTTTAGTTTCATAATTTCTTTTCAGTGACATTATTTGAATTTCTGCTGGATATTTTCTGGTTTGGATTTATTTGCTATTTCTTGGTTATTTAAATGCATGGGTTCTTTTCAAAAGCTGCATATATGTAGCTCTTCAGTTTTACCCATTCAGTTTTAACCATTCCTTTTTTTACTTTCTTCTTGTGCACATACAAGACAAACACATGCCTTGTTGTCTCCTTTACAGCATTTGGCGGTGGCGAAGGATTTTGACAACGACTCTCTGAGGAGGTACAGCTGGACTGCAGACGCACTGGATAATGTCAACCTTGTGTCCTCACCAATACACTCCGGGTAAGCATGTCTGAAAGGATAAATGAATAAAGACAGGAGAAGAGGGAGGGAAGAAGACAAGGATCGGGAAAAATATTAACCTACTGTCACCATCAGCAAAGATGAAAGGAATAAGGAGAAGAAGGAGGGAGAGGCAGAAACTTGCTAATGCAATGACAATGTTTTCAACTTTTACACAAAAAGAAGTGCTGGTCTTCATTTCCACCTATCTCTTATGCATTCTGTGTCCGTCTTTCTTGCTGATTCTCTCTTTCTCATTTTCTTTCTCCTCGAGAAAACAACTCCTACCTGCAGCAGTTTCTCTTCATTCTCTCCGAGTGTCTGCTCTTTTTAAAGTTAAAGCCAATCTGGCAGAAAAATTACATCTCCTTCATTTCCGTAATTAATGTATGATAACCAATAAAAACATACACACTAAGAAACTGCTCAAATACACTGTTAGAGAGACATAAAACATGGCCTGAGTTTTTCTCTCTGTACAGAAAAACTAAATCCAGACCTGATTAAGGTAAATTATTTACCTTGCAGCAGCAGAGCAACATATGAGTCACTTGCCGTGACTGCGGACATGAAGGAGCTGTAATATAAAGCAGAAGTTTAACATTATGGGAAATATGCAAAGTTACTTTATTTACCGTATGGACACATACGGTAAATAAAATGAAGTTGCAGCCAGAAGCTGTTTGGCCTAGTTTAGCACAAAAACCGGATTCAGGGAGACACAA
>JAPQLA010000014.1:6540422-6567418 GCA_029822935.1 Naso vlamingii
AGGTGTCACGTAAAATATCAGTTTCCTGCACGCTAGAAACACTAGGAACTAATAAAATAAAACTCAAAGACAATCTTCAGGATATTAGAGCTGCAACTAATGATTATTTTCATTATCAGTGTATCTCCTGTTCATTTTCACCATTAATTGATTAATTATTTAGCCTGTAAAATTTGTGTTTAAAAAAAAAATGCTCCTTTCAATTTCCCAGTGCCAAAAGTGACATCCTAAGATAGCTTTTATTGTCAAAGCAACAGTCCAAAACCTAAAGAATTTTCATTCCTTATCAGAAATGACAAGTAAATCCATACAGTTAAGAAGCTGGAACCAGTAATTGTTTGACATTTTTGCTTGAAAATGCCTAAAACCATTTATCTTAATTTACGAAACTGACAAATTGAATAGTGAATCAGCTAGACAACGCTGCTCTTTTTTGTAAATTTTCTTTATGACTCTTTCCCAGGTGGTACGTCCCCAGCACAGTGGGAAGACATCACCGGCACAACTCCTCTCACCTTCGTCAATGACTGCGTCTCCTTCACCACTAACGTTTCTGCCAGGTGAGACACACGACACACACTTTATCTTGGGAAGAACCGAGTGCTTACGATTGAGTGTGTTGAGTCTCTCTTTGTGAAATGTTCATGATCTTGTGCATCACTTGTGCAGGTTTTGGTTAGCAGACTGCCACCAGATCCCAGAGACGGTGGGTTTGGCCACGCAGCTGTACAGGGAGCTGATCTGCGTGCCCTACATGGCCAAGTTTGTGGTGTTTGCTAAGATGAATGACCCGGTGGAGTCCAGACTGAGGTGCTTCTGCATGACGGATGACAAGGTGGATAAGACGCTGGAGCAGCAGGAGAACTTTGAGGAGGTGGCCAGGAGCAAAGACATAGAGGTAATCAGTTAACAGGTGGTTATTATCTATTTTAATAGCTGTTACCATAAAGCTATAGTATATATTGCAGTGTTCTTGTCCATGGATTGAAAACATTAAATTTAAGTTGATTTTAATTTGACTGTTAGATGTAATTCTGAATGTTAAGTTACTGATTTGTAGGAGAATCTGCTGTTGTCGGTTTGTTGGTTAAAGCAGGTTTTGAATCAGAAGCTCTCACTGTATTCCATCTGTGAGCTACATCTATGTTTAATACTTGAGTTTAATACTTTTATAAACATGGTAGCAACAAGTGATTCATTTTGTTGTGTGTGTGACTCCTCTGTGATGTGCTCTCTCAGGTTCTGGAGGGCAGGCCCATCTATGTGGATTGCTATGGAAACTTAGCTCCTCTGACTAAAGCTGGTCAGCAGTTAGTTCTTAACTTCTACGCCTTCAAGGAGAACCGCTTACCCTTCTGCGTCAAGGTAATACATGCAATCTGTTATCAACATTACCTGCAAAGCTCCTTCTCGGGTTGGAATGTGGAGCTGGAAAAGTTATTGATCAACATTGCCAAAAAAGATTTTTTTAAAAAAAAAAAATTTAAAGTTACCCCATAAAAAGAAAACAATGCTGGAGAAAAGGAGCAGCCATTATACCTTTTGTTGCTGTTAAAACACGGTGCTAAGCCATGATTATTTTAGCTTTGTCCTCTTTGCTGCCCTACTTCTCACAGTGGCTTCCAATACAATGAATCCAGCCTACAGGGGATAACCTAGTTCCTTTTGCCGCTGCTAAATAACCTCATGTTATTGATCGACCCATTAACATCATGTTCTCTATGATCAATCCTCTTGCCTCATTTGGTCGTCTGTTGTTGTTCGAAAAACTGTCTTTGCTGTGTACGAACAAATTTACTAATTATTACTACCGAAGCAGACCCACATGTGTATAGTTGTAGTACAATAGGCCTCCTTCATTAGTCAGTATTCAACAAATTTTGTGTTAAATTAGAACTTCCTCTTAACTGTGCATTCAGAGAATCAACTTGTCCTAAAAGTAAATGTTCATATACTTGCTGGTGAACTCAACATCTTACTGGAGGTTATCACCAGATGGCTCACCGGAGAAATTTATTGTGCTTTTAGATTTGCAAGATTTGAACAGTAACTTAGTCACAATAGAAAGGGTTGAAAAATGAATGGAAGTAAAGAGTTAAGTTTAAATGCCGGCAGAAAAAGCTACAGCGGCCTCATTGTAGGTGTATATATGGTCCTAAATGTGGCACGTTCTGCCAATATGAGAAGTTTATGGTGAAATAACAAGAAATACTGGTAGTTTTAAATATTTAACACAGAACACACATACACAGACAGTCAGCCAAGAGCGGCTTGCTGTCACCCTATACATTCTAGGATCAGGCATCTTGACCTCATACTGCCCCTAAGGTTTATGTACGTTTTGCATGTGGAATAAATTTTAATTTAAGAGGACATGCACAACCAAACAGACACAGGATATGCGAGCAATCATCATGCTCACGCACGCATGTAGTTAAAAGCAAGCATATCATGTTCTCTGTATGCTTTGCAGTGACATTTTGTTGGGAGTAAAACATGCAAGTTTAACCTTTTAGCAAATTCTTGGATCACAGAGCCAGTAAATTTCTAAAATTTTGTCTTATCACCCAGAACAATTTCAATGATGAGTCACCTCCAGGTCTACCGCTAACGAGGACCTTTTCTTCTTCTGTTAGCTGCTGTGCTAATGATGAAGAGACATTATCCTCATCTATGGTTCTCTAACACCTTTTATGTAATGCAGTGTCAGTGCTGCTTTTAAGTCCTGAAATAAGAGTTGTTAAGAAAAAAAAAACGTATGAAAATTAACCATAACATATTCACATTTGCAGAAACACATGTAAAAAGTAATACTCAAATGAACCTTCTGAACATATGTGACCCTAACCCAACCCTAACCCTAAGAAACAAGGTGCATAAAGAAGCAATGTTATTTTTTCAGGTGAGAGATCCCAGCCAAGAGCCCTGCGGTCGTCTCACATTCCTGAAAGAGTGTAAGACCATGAAAGGCCACCCTCAAACCGCTGTGTGCAACCTGAACATCACACTTCCTGCAGTGAAAAAGGTAAGGAGGCGTGAACTCCCCATTCTGTGTTGTCACCTCCATTACCATAATCATGGTTAGGATAGTCTGACCCCAGTAGCACTCATAGATGAAAGACAGAGAAAGACTTTGGCCAAATAGCCGCCACTGTGTCTTTTATCTGTTTAGAGCTTCTCTTTGACATGTATCGGTTCTCTTTGCAGTGGATTCTCGCCATTGGCAGTTTCATTTTGTTCCTGCCTACCTTTTGATTTGGATGACATGCTTTTGGCTGAAGGGCTTTTGTGCAAATGGCTTTTTTTTATATCAGGCTGGCTTTTTTTGGCTTGAGTTTATTTTGCTATGGAGTGTTGGCGCTTTATTCCTTTCTTTTGCGGTTTATTCTTTTTGTTTGTTTGGTTTTTGTTTGCTTAAGTGGCTTCTCTTCTGAGTTTGAGCTTCTGTCAATCACTCCTTTTTCACACCCTGATGTTTCTTTTCCCCCTGCTTTCCATTATGTTACTCCCCCTGTTTCTGCAATGCATCTTGGGAACCAGGAAATGGAGTCAGATGCCGAGGATGAGGTAAACTACACCCTCCCCACCATATGCTGTCCTCTGCGCTAGATCTATAGCGGCCCTGCTCTTTTCATCATAGCCTTATTTTTTCCGCTTCTACAAGGGCAGTATGAGCTTTCCTTGTTAAAAGCAATCTTTAGCTGCTCAATTTTGCATGATATAGGTATGAAAAACTACTTGTTTATGTCCAATCCTTATCTCTTCCGTTCTGCAGTATGTGATACAAATGGCTTTAGAGTTTAGATGTACTAATATTGTGCTTATGTTAGGATTTAACCTTTAGTAACATCAAGTTAAAACTGATTATTTTTACTTTTAAGTACTCATAATTTTAAGTGTAGCCTTATCACAACTAACTTAGCTGTGATTACTACGTTGGCCTAGTAATATTTATTGTATGAGTACTGCTGTCAGTACTCAGAAAAACAGAGGATTGCAGAGCAGTGAATACTCTTAAAGGAGAATTTGCTGCTTTTTTATGCACCTTTAAAACCTGGGCTTTGTTTTTATGCTAATACCAACTAATGCAGACTTTTTAGTTTGCTTTAACTTTAAATAATAAGGTCCAAGTGTTGCTCAATTGGCAGCATTTTATTATGTAGGGTGACGTAGAACTGATGTGTTGTTTGCTATTGTTGCAGACTGAAAAGCCAGAACGACGTCATACCTTTGCATCCCTAGCCTTACGTAAGCGCTACAGCTATCTGGCCGAGCCTGCACTGAGTGAGTTTGACATTTTCACTAACAAACCCTTTGATGAACATAATAATGCCAGTTTTCGTAAATAACGTAGTTTATTAACAATTTGATTAACCTGTAAAATGCGTGAACAATATATATATATATATATGAGTAGATGTGACTTACTTAATGTAATAAATGCATATTTCTCATCCTACATAACATGCACTGTTCACATGCTTGTTTACAACATGGTACATATTTTTGCATGGGTCAATGAGTGGTTTTTGAGTTTTTGTGCTGCGCTTGCCCACGTTGTGAGTTGTACCTCTTCTTGGTTTGTTTGGTTGACGTCCACTGCTGAATTTCAAAGTCCAAATCCATCAAAATTTTTCTTTGGCTTACCACACAATGTTATGGGCATTTGGGAAGGTCAAAGTAAAATTGTGTTGTCGTTTTTTTATTTGTCCCCTTCTGAGTTCAAAGCTCTTTATGGCTTTGTGATGGTGTAGCAGCTTCTTTGTTGGACAAGATTGCATGTTCGGAGTGCTTGAGTTTAGCTATTTTTGAGGTGTTTCTTTTCAGTTCTTCACTCTCTTTGCCTGTGACCAGTTTATATCGATCTTGCATGACAAAAAAGCCCAAAACTGAAGTCTTTTATAATATTTTGTTTGATAAATAAGAAGGAAAATGGAAAGTTCTGCAGCCCTTGGCTCTGTTGTATCATAATTCAAAATTGTCTTTGAGTTGTCTGTCATAGAATTTTTGGACCAAACAGATAAAAGGCACTTTAAAAAGCGGATTGACATTAGAGACAGAATCCATATGTGATTTTAGAGCATCTGAAGTCCAAAGAGAGACGTTGTTTGGGTGTAAATCCTGGTGCATTTGTCCTGCCATTTTTCTGTTGTCAGTTGTTAGTCTACGCCATCGTCTTTGGAATTTTACTTTGCTGCTGTATGTGCTTTGTTTGGTTTATTCATTATGTGGTGGTGTTGTCATTGTTGTTTGAGTCGTCTCCCAATCCTGAACAACACAGGATCACAACTGTTTCTTTTCATTACTCCATCTTCAGTCAATACTCCAATATATTATCTCAATACTTCATAAAACTGTTGTTTTTCCCTCCTTGATACTCGGACTACGTCACTGACCAACTCTCCCTCCTCTGATCTCTTCTTGTTTCACATTTTTTCTTCCTCTTCCTTCCCCAACATAATTTGATTTTACTTTTACTATTCCACCCTTTTTGATTTTATCTCCATTCCTTTATTATTATTTCTACAAATTCATCTGAAGAAACAGCAGTTGAGCGAAGCACAGCAGCAAGAACACTGCCTACTGGTTACCCTCACAAACCTGTCTTTCCAACCAGACCTTACCCACCATGGTCGACTGCTCCTATTACCGTCCCTGGCCAAACAAAGCCCATCGGAGTGGGGGGTTCCCTCACCTCTACCGATTCACCGACAGGCTCACCAGCTGCTTCTCCACTGAAAACTACCTGGCCCCATTCCTCCCCGTCACCTGCATGCTCTGCAGCTATCAAACCCACTCTGGGAGCTTCACCACCAGCACCTACCCAATCATCCCCAGTAAAATCAGTTGATGACTTAGTGTCCTCATCCCCTATCAGGTCGTACAGAATGCCTTCACCCATCAAAACGGTTGTCCAGCTGGGTCAGTACCCCACACAGGGGTCTCCATGTAAGCCTCCAACAGATCCAGCATCTATCAAAAGCTTTGCTTCAGCATACACATCAAGGACCTCCCCAGTTCACTCAATTCAAAATGGCTCTGTACCAGAGAGGTCATCAGCTCATATTACTGCTCCAGCTTCGCCAAAGACTCCTTACAGCATGTACAGTTCTAACCTGCCTTTTAAAACCTCGCTTGGGTCCTCAGTAGTAACTGATACAGGGACTCCTAACCTCTCTTCTGTTAAAAGTATTTCCAGCCTGTCCTCTTTGAAAACTTCTGTTGATTCAACACTGTCATCCAGAGGAGGGAGGTCATCTCTCTCGTCTCTTTCCTCAACTGGACAGACAACCATTGCCTCCTCAGAATTGTCTATGATGAACGGATCAGTTTCACCTGCTAAATATCCATCCGCCTCCTCCACACCATCCTCCCCTTCGTCTCGCCATCTCTCAGACAGAAGTAGCAGCCTCCAGGAGAGAATTCAAGCCACCACTCAGGCAGCTACTTCCAGTGTCAGTGCAGCCATAAATGAAGCTATAGAGTCCTATTCAGTGTCTGGCTATGGCACTCTTAGATCTCTGTCCTCCTCACGTAGGGCAGCAACAGCAAGCTCTGCCTATAGTTCCCTAAAATCTGCGGCTGCCTCCACCAGCACAGCAGTTTCATCCAATACAGTGACTGTACCTGTGTATTCCTTAGTCAATGTCATTCCAGAAACCCCTGTCAAACCAGGGCCAGGTTCTCTCAAAATGGCACTGCCTGATTCTCCTCGTGCCTCTTCCTCTACTTCTTCTTTATCCTCCTGTGTTACTGCAACAAAAATAAAGTCCCAACTGAAATCCCCTCCATTTATCACACCGTCCATCATCCACCCAACTGCAACTTCCAACCAGGAGATACTAAAAGATGTAGCTGACATGAAAGAGGATCTGATCAGAATGACAGCTATCCTTCAGACAGACACACAGACAGCAGCTAAAACTGTCCAGACATCACATATTGGCACTCCTAAAGAGACCAAGTTAGAGGATGAGGAGCCATTTACCCTAGTGGAGAAAGTGAAAGAAGATTTAGTGAAAGTCAGTGAGATATTGCAGAAAGATATAATGAGTGAAGGAAAGGTCCTTATAAGTAGAGAGAGAGCCTCAGAGGATGAATGGGAGGAATTTACTAAAGATGAGATTGAGGAGGCACAAAGAAATGCTCTCTCAGACTATTACTCTCCTTTTGATGAAAACACACTACTGCTCAAACACCAGTCAATGTCAAGCAAAGACTTGGAGTTTGCTAAAGTTGTAGATTTTCTAACTAATGACATTGGTGCTAGCTCTCTCTCCAAAATGGCAGAGTTAAAATGTAGGTATGAGGAGGAGGCCATAAGAGAAGGGGAAGAGAAGCAGAAACGTGTTCTAAAACCATCTATGTCGATACAAGAGAACAAACTTAAAATGCCTCCACCAGTCTCAGGCATGCTGAGGTCTCCCTCAGAGAAGGACCTAAGTAAACTTGCTGAATCATATCATGGGACAGACACTATCTTGGAATCACCTGAGGATCTGTCTCATGAGCAGGATAAAAGTCCCTTGTCAGACAGCGGGTTTGAGACCAGGAGTGAAAAGACACCCTCTGCCCCTCAGAGTGCTGAGAGTACAGGACCAAAGCCTTTATTTACAGATTCACCTATCCCGCCCTGCGTAACTGAGACCAGGACTGAAGTGGTCCACATTAGGAGTTATGATGAGCCTTGTGAGCCTGTACTCATGGAGGAGGCTGCATCTGCTACTGCTTTTATAGAGCCGGATGCAACTTCAGCAAGCTCCATCAAAGCCTTACAGATGAAAATGCCAGAAGAAGACTCTATGATGAACAAAAGTGTGTGTCTTAAAGAGGAAACTCATATTACTACTACTACTAGAATGGTCTATCACAAGCCCCAACTGACAGATGGCACAGAGATGATAGAGGAAGGTGTGTCAGTTAGAGATATCATGAAAGCTTTCCAATCAGGTAGGGACCCCTCTAAAGAACTGGCGGGCCTTTTTGAACACAAAGCTAGCCAGGATTCAGTCAAAGGTGATGAGCTGACTCCTAGATTTCTTGACAGAGACGTTAAATCAAAACCCAAAGTTGAAAGGATAATCGAGGTTCATATTGAAAAGGGCCACAGCTCAGCAGAGCCAACTGAGGTTATAATCAGGGAAACCAAGAAACACCCTGAGCTTTATGTCTATAAAGGGGACCATGGAATTAAGGAACTCACTGATTACGATGAGGCCCAACAGGAAGAAGAGGAGCTCACTGCCGAAGAATCTTTGCCCTCATTCCTAGAAACATCTCGCGTTAACACCCCTGTGTCACAGGAGGAAGACAGTCGCCCAAGTTCTGCCCAGCTAATAGCAGATGATTCATATAAAGCCCTAAAACTATTGAGCCAGCACTCCATAGAATACTGTGATGATGAGCTATCAGAAATCAGAGGCGAGTCCTACAGGTTTGCTGAGAAAATGCTCCTCTCAGAGAAACTTGATGTGTCATCATCTTACTCTGATACAGAGGATTCAGCTGTGGTATCTGACAAAAACCGTCACTTAGTTTCTGAGGAGAGTGGTAGCCATGGCACCGAGAGCTCAAGTAAACAACACGGAAGCCCTAAAAGAGAGTTTGTATGTAAGTCATCAAAAGATGGGTCCCCAAAATCTGGTAAATTCTTGCACAGGGATGAGCCATCTCAATTTGATAAAGTGACAGTGCTTCATTATTCTACAGAGCCGGGCAGCCCCAAACATGCTGTCTGGATGAGATTTACAGAGGATAAACATGACAGAAGCAGGGATAAGCTCCTTTATGAGGATAGGGTGGACCAAACTGTAAAGGAAGCTGAAGAAAAACTTAGTGAGGTATCACAGTTCTTCCGTGACAAAACAGAGAAGCTCAATGATGAGCTGCAGTCCCCTGAGAAAAAGCCAATTAGAAGAGAGCCAAAGGAGCCCAGATCCTGGCCTAGCTCAGCCTGCAGTAGCCCTGAGAAAACACAACAGAAGCCTAAAACAGGGGAAGAAGGCTTCAAAAGCAAACTTAGGGAGCCTTCTGTTGGTAAAATATTTGGTAGTAGTGCCACAGCTGAAAAGAAAAGCACAAGCTTACCAAGCAGTCCCCAGAAAAGCATGTTTTCACATACCAATGAGGATAAAATTAAACAACAATCCAAAACAGGTGAAACTGAACCTTCTTCTCCCACACATGTAAAATCAACTTCTAAAGTCAGTGCTGTTAGGATGAAGTTTGAATCTGAGGCTCAGAAACAAAGTCAGACTAGTCCAACGAAAATTCCTCCTCCAGTGCAGCCAAAACCTTCAATAAAGAAATTACAGGAAAGCAAACTTCCTGTCTATCAGTTTTTTGCAGGAAAAGCACATGAAGAAGGAACCCAGAAAAGGGATGATGAAAAAGGTGTGTATGGTGCCATTGACAGCAATAAACCAGCTTTGATATCAGAAGCATCTAAAGCCCCAAAACATACAGGAGAAAAGTTGCTGAACAAAAACATCCCAGAAGCCACACTGAAAAAACAAATTTGTGAAACTGAGACTCAAAAAGCAACCACTAAAGGGAAAGATTCCCATTCTAGTGTTACTCAGGAAATAAAAGAAAGCAAAAGGGGCCAGGAAGTTCAGACATCTGTTGTTCATGATACTATTAGAGAACTGGAAAAAGATGGAGATGCTAAAAAGTACAAACAAGTCACAAAAAGTGAGTCTGTTTTGAAGGAAGTATTAGCTGAGGTGTCAAGGAAAGACTCAGAAGAACCATTAAACAAAAACCTTCGAAAAAAGACAGAGTCCCAAATTCCCGTAAGACTGCCTTCTACCTTAGATAATGACCTCACAAAGAAACAGACTATAACTAAACCCTCACAGTTACCTACATTATCTAAGAGCAGAGTACAGACAAGTCTTGAGACAACCCTAACAAAAACAGATGAGAATCTGACTTTTGAAATTCTAGATAACGCACCGAAAGATTCCAACTCAAATAACCTTCCCAGTCCCAGAGAGGCACTGGAGAAAATCATAACCCCTCCAGCTGCCACGACAACCAAAGAGAATTATAAGGGTATTAAAACCTTACCTGTTTATGTCAGTGTCCAGGTGGGAAGGCAGGCAGAGAGAGAGGCAAAAGGAACACTTTATAATGTCAAACAGAAATCCAACTCAGCACTCAGCCCCATAAGCCCTGATGATGACACACTAGAACAGGTCTCTTTCATAGACAGCTCAGCAAAAAGCCCACTTACACCAGAAACCCCCAGCTCTGAGGAAGTCAGCTATGACCTCACATCCAGGACCCCTGATGGCTTTATGGGATTTATGCCAGGGAAACCAAGCCCCATCATGGAGGTATCTGAAGAGTCCGAGGAAGATGACCAAGGCAAAATTGTTTTCTCTTTCAGAGAAGCCCTACCAGCAAGCGAAACAAGTACTCATGCAACTGAAGCAGACCTTGCTAATGCTAATGCTAATAAAGAAGAAGCAAAGGCTAATGATAACCAGCAGGAAATAGGGAATATTTTCAACCAGCAAGAAACAACAGCCAGTGGCAAGCAGGATGAGATGATAGGGCGGGAGCAGCAAGAAGTCTCAAAAGACAAAGGTATTGCGTATATTGAATTCCCTCCCCCTCCTCCTCTGGACTCCTCAGAAACCTCAGACCCAGAAAGGAAAGGTTCCTGTGCCTCTTCAGAGACTGAGACCGAAATGATGGAGGTGAACTTACAGGAAGAACATGACAAGCATCTGCTGACTGAGCCAGTTATACGTATTCAACCACCTACCCCAGTGCTCCCTGGGGCAGATGACAGTCAGTCAAATGATGAAGAGGATGATGAGTCAATCTTTCAACCAATCCCCTGTAAGAAGTTCACCTGCAATGTTCCTGAGGAGGAGGAGAAGAGGAAGGAAAAGGAAAAGGCATCTAAATCCAAAAAACATGATAAAAATGGAAACAACAAAGACCCTCATGGTGGGACCAATGGCTCTAACGGTTCCAATGGTTCTAAAGGTTCTAATGGCCAAGGAGAGGACTATGAATATGAACAAAATGGAAATGACCAGTCAATAACAGACTGTTCAATAGCCACAACGGCTGAATTTTCACATGACACAGATGCAACAGAGATAGACTCACTAGATGGATATGAACTCCAGGATGAGGATGATGGCCTGTGTGAACAGGCAGATTTGCGACTGTTTGGTCTCCCAGACAGTCGGAGAGATGTGTGGGCAACAGACACTTTTAGGTCCTCTGACCGCTCTTTTCCCCCAACAAAACTTGAAGTTATTGAAGAGGAGAAAACACCAGAAGAATGCCAAAAGGACCCTTTCAAAAAAGATACTCTCTCAAATGGTGAAAAAACTGATGGTGTTAACAAAAATGAGGTTAAAAGTCAGGAACAAAAACTCTCAGATAAAGAGGGATTTTCAGACACCTACTTTAGTTACAAGTTAGAGGAGGAGTTTAATTCTCCTTTTAAGACTGTTGCCACTAAAGGGCTGGACTTTGACCCATGGCCCAGCAAAGGGGGAGAAGAAGAAGTCGTTGACATGGGAGGGACGAAGGAAAGCAATGGTGAGCCTAAGCCTTTCGGACTGGCAGTGGATGACCAGTCTCAGGCAACAACACCAGACACCACCCCAGCCCGAACACCAACGGACGATAGCACGCCCACAAGCGAGCCAAACCCTTTCCCCTTCCATGAAGGGAAGATGTTTGAGATGACACGCAGTGGTGCAATTGACATGAGCAAGAGGGACATGGTGGAAGAGAGGCTCCAGTTTTTTCAGATTGGTGAGCATTACTACTCAGCTGGGAGGTACAGGGTCAGGGACTCAGTGGTAGATGCCTCCACACAACACAGGGATCACTTTGATACTCAGGATCCCACAGACACCTTAACAGTCCCTCAGGTCCCCATTCAGACTACTACTGTCCAGTTAGAAATATCAAATGTGACTGGCAGTTACACCACGTGCAGGGACTCAACATCCAACACTGAGCCTAAATTTTCCACTTTTAAAACAAGATTCAATTTGTTGTCTGATAAAACTTCTAATGCTTCAAATAGCAGCTCTGAATGTGACACACCAGGCGTCATCGATGGTTCTAATTGCATAACCTCAGGAACAACTGTAGATAGTTCTTATTTTTTTTCAAACCACACAGAATATTTTAATACATCAGGCATGACAGATAACAGTTTTAGTAGTAGACCATCAGGTATCACAGAATATTACCTAAACCACAGAATTCCTTCAGGTTCATCCAGACAGAGGGACCATTTGGACCGGACCTCAGAAAATCAGGACACTTATTACCAAAGCACAATTTCTTCTCCTGCACCTTCACAACAGATTAGCAGTCTCGAAACATGGAGCAGCAATACCAGTAGCAACATCCCTGACTCTCATTATACACATTCAGAGGTCATTCAGACTGGAAATTTTGTTTTCAACTTATTGTCCTCTTTGGGAGCCACTCTGCAAGAGGTCAGCAGGATAGAAGCCTCCTTCAGCCAGCTAGAGGAGAGCAGGGAAGGGAGAGATTTTACCAATGTAGCAATAACAAACACAGGAGCCAAAGAGTTCAAAAGCAAGATATGCAAGTCCAGGTTACCAGTGAGGGTGCCCAGCCACAGACTATGCAGTCAAAGTCAACCACTGGTGACAGACAAAAAACAAGAAAAAAGTGATACATTTCTCATCAGGGAACATACCACGCATAAAGTCAGGACAAGATTTGACCCTTTTGAGAACTTACTTCCTAAATCTAGAATTCCAGTAATAAAAGCCATGACATATCTCTCTTGTTCCCACGATCATAATCAGGTCAAATCTGAGGTTAGTGATAGAAGCATTAAGACTGCCAGGGGTAATAAAAAACCAACTATAGGCAGATCTAATACTAACTATAGATCAAGTTTATTGAAAGCCCCAGGCAAAAGTAGCACAAGTAAGGCAGGGAGAAAAAACAATGCAGTAGCCTCAGAAAACTTAAAATCAAGGTCTGCCATTAGCCAGGCTGCCAATCTTTTGGACCAAACCATTACCAAGGAGGCTGAAACTAAGTTAGAGGGGAAAACATGGCCCACTGAGGATGAAGAGAGCTGCAGCCACAGTACAACCAGGAACATGTCCTTATCAGAACCATCTAGAAGTTCCTGCCCTTCACGCACCTCTACCTCCACCAGCACCATCACATCAACACCATCTGCTAGAGATGTGAGAGCTGAGGTTGAGCAGGCCAGCAGTGAGAGGATGAGGAGGAGCAGGAGGAAGAGTAGGCGGACACTTGGAGGAAAGGAGCAAAAGCAGAAGGAGAAGGAGGAAGAGAGTCAGTTTGATCAACCATTCACGGCTCCTGACACGGAGAACGAGACTAGTTTGTAAACTCTTTCTAAACACTTGTTATACTTGATCTTTCTCTCTGAGATGCATGTAGCTGTTGTGGGTGCTTTGTGGTGTGACGTCAGTACAGCTGTCCTTTCTTCTTCCTGTGTTCTTGTTATCTGTGTCCTGTGCTGATTTAGACAGAGGAATTAAGGCTAAGACATGGAGGATTGATGAATGTGCTCAAAATTTGTCCCTGGATCAAGCAAGATATTTTATTAATCCTGAATATCCTGCTGCTTATTCTTTAAAACCTGTGTAAACGTATGTGTCATGACAGTGGATTAATTACCTAATTGCTAATGAGGCTACACAGCAGGATGTGTTTCCTATGTACAGAAAAAATAGTTACAGAAACAAGAATTTCAGTATCAGCAAAGAAACCTTGTAGTTGCCAGTATAAGCTCGCAGTAAGCACACTTGAGGGGCTAAGTTAAGCGTGAATATTTTTTTCTATTGCTACAGGCTACCAAACACCCTCTTACTTTCATTTCACGTGACGGATTAAGTTAGCCTTGCACTTCACCACATGACACCACAGCACTCACTTCTACCCTCGCCGTGGTCAAGACTTAGATGTTAGATTGTTTGGGGAACTGGGACCATGTGTTTGTTTTGGTGTGCTTGCCTGGTTTGTAGATTTCATTTGGTGGTCCGTTTGCTCTCTGAAAACAACAAAAAATCAATTCATTGGCTGAACTTGACAATCATATGAATGTCAGTTGCTCAGGAGTGTGCATCGCAGTCGGTCATTCACAACTTGCTGGAATTTCAGTGCAGCTGGATTACTCGTGATTTCAAGTTTAAGCCATGAATTGCTTTTATGACTGGGAGGGAATGTTGCCTGATGGTAGATCGTTTGTGGTTAGTGATGTGTTAGTGACAAAGCTCTTTTACTCTCTGAACGCTTACTACTTATACTAATACTACTGAACATCAAACATTTTAGTGTGAAATTGTGATCTTTGTTTTTCTTTTTCTGGCCTCACAGATCCTCATGCTTTTGGGTTTTATTGTATTTAAGCTTGTCTGATGTCCTTTAATAGTGTCTAAAAGTAGTCGTTTCATGTATCTTTTATGTTGACATCGTTGCCTTCATTAACCAGGGTGTGAAAGCTAGTCTAGTCACTGAGGGAATCATTAAAAGTACAGTCTAATTCTTTTTTGTCAGATCCAGAGGGCTTATCTGCAAAGGGTTTTATAATTTAGGAAAAAGAAATAGAGAACAGCCCCACACCCCACAGTTAATTGAGAAAAGTTAAGAAAACAGTTTTGGAAAAGAATGCCGATTTTTTTAGTACATTTTACATTTTGTATTTTTGTATTAATTTCACAAAAAAATGAATAACATGTTAGTGAACAATTAGTGAGCTTTTAAGGGGCTAGTGGGTAAATGCTTTTTAGCCTTGAATCCAGTCAGGCTAGCTGTTTCCTAGTTTCCAGTCTTAATGCTGCTAAGCTAACGGTCTCCTGGTGCCAGCTTTATATTGCACATGCAGAGACATGAGAGTGTTGTTGACCTCTTTGAGTGAGCATACATTATACAAAGTGAATCACTGAGGAAAGTCTGGCCAGAAAAAACTGTTCTGTTTGTTTTTTTCTTAGATACAAGACCTGGGACAGTGAGCTAAAGTTAGTCTTTGTTTACCAACCAACACTGCGGGATTAAATATAAATATTTATCAGAGAATAGCTTTAAAGACAAAAACTTAGTTTAGTTGGTATTCATTACCCAGAGGTTGTGAAGTGGGTTTTACAGCTAAACCACATTACACCTACAGATTTAAACAGACAAACTTTCAGTTCACAATCCCAATCTCTTTCATTAAGTGTTATGTAGCCTCCCTGCAGCCTTTTTTAGGAGCCATTTTGTGTATCTCGTACTGAGAATCACATTAAAATAGTTTAGGGATTGTTGTGATTTAATCAAATTCTAATTGTTTGTGTCCTGCCCTTCCCTGCCTCCTCGCACAGGCCCTCAGAGTCCCTGTGAGAGAACAGACCTCCGCATGGCAATAGTTGCAGACCACCTCGGACTCAGCTGGACTGGTGAGTCCACACAACTCTTTATCTCTTAGGGTAACTAATATGACATGTCAAGACAGCTGAAACATTGCAGTTACATCAGTTTAATGTCGACACTAAAGAGAGATTGTAACTCATACACATGATAATATTCTGTACATTCACTGATACTTGCCACGAAGAGGATTCAGTATGTGATTTTAAAAACCAAGGTATGACTGAATAAGCTCACATTATTAGTTTTGCAGTGTTTGTTGCCATCTGGTGGACATATAATATAAACCAGTCTTCACTGAGCAGTACTGCAGTGGCATTTACAATCACACTCATCATCATTGCCACACGTATACAATATCAAAGTAGGAATATTCTTAAAAAATTCTTAAAACTTGAATCTCATTGTGGAATTTTTTAAAATGTAAACAAATGTAACCTCACTCTATGATATTAGCAATTAGAGGCCTGAAAATACATACACTAATTAATGTGTTATTGATATTGATAGCAAAAAGCTTATATAGTGCTGTATTTGTTTGTTTGCATCTGAGTGTGTAAGATGATTGTTTGTATATATTGTGCTTGAGCAGCAATAAGGGTGTGGCCTCTGCAGTTTGGTCCAAGCCTGACCACCTGCACTGCAGCACTGCCCCACGCCTGCCTGCCTCCCTGTCTGTGTGTGAGTGGGCGTCACCAAGTGCATGTGTGACTACACAGTTACTGTGTGCATGCAGATCCATCTGTGTATGTGCGTGAGGGTGAATACTTGTGTGAATGTCTGTCCAGTGACTGTGTGAGTGCTCAGCTGAGAGGAGTCTAATCCATATTTAATGTGTGTTCCTGTTGCAGAGCTGCAGTGAACCAGTAGATCTGCTGAACATTATGTCCTCATAGTTTTAAATTTATAGCTACTGTCTCTGTCTGTGCAAGCACCATTTCACAGTTTTGGTAGCTTTAGACTGCATTTGTCACAGTTTTTTGCAGTTAGTGAATGAGCACTTAGGAATAAACAACAATATATCTACTGAAACAAATTATGGTTGCCTCAGTTTATGCAGATTACAATATGTTCATCCCCTCTTGTTTAATAAGCAATCGAGTGTAGCTCGAGTGTAGCTTGCTACATGAGCTGCTGACTAACTCATGCCTCTGAGGATGATAAATCCCTGTGTCCTATTATCAGTGCAGACATTTTTAGCATAGATGACCTCAGCAGAAATGAGACTGTTATCAATGGAGTGTTTAGACTTTTTTGACTGGGGTAGCACAAGAACGGCACTCATTTATACAGTGGTGGCAATAAGTGTCAAAACATAGGAATAGCATTAATTTACTATTTCTTTTATCTACTTGAATTACATAAATTTCAGTAGCTCATTCTTAGACTTGTATGTTGAAGTAAAGAGACAAAATAGAGGATAATAATTGTATCAAAAAAAACACAAGAAGGTGACAACACGCAAATATAACATAAAGCTTGAATAGAGTGATGAAAGGATGATGTTTGATGATTTTGTAGGCCAACCAGGAAGTTAGCATTGCACCGATACCCTCAGCAAAAAGCTTATGGGATTTTTAAATGGGATTTTGGATTATTGCCCAACATCAGCGCTGTGACGAACACGAGTTAACATGTTTTGTTCACTATGATAATCTTCACAGATGAACACCACCTTTGTTTTTTTTCACTATAGCCTCATTCAGCCACTTGCTCAAAACCGCCTTTTTTAAGACGTATAAAGCCTTAAATGTTCAAAAACCGGATATATACTGGCATATTTCATGTCGCAGAACAAAATATCTCAATAGCTTTAGCCTGTGTTATCCACAGACCTTATTTCAAGCATTTATCCGAAAACCCATTCAAAAACTTTGAGACGAGGGAACCTGAAGTGCAAAAATGCTAACTGACTTCCACGTTTTAGGACTCATTACTTCACCACTGTATGCTTTATTCTGTAAGTGTTCACGCAAAAAGTAGGCTAAATGCAAAACAAAACAATAAAACTTGTCAAACAGGTGGTTCATTCTAGGGTCCATCTCTAACTGGTCAGGTAATCATAATTTAGAATAATGGGTCGGCACTCTGGGTGGCCAATCAGATTTCAAGAGTGGCCAGTGCCCTGACTCGCCTCAACGTTAGCGACGATGTTGAGCACTCTCTCAAAAAGTGTTTTTTCGTATTGTCTGTGTCTGATGCAGAGCTGGCCAGGGAGCTGAATTTCTCTGTGGATGAAATCAACTTCATCAGAGTGGAGAACCCCAATTCCCTGACAGCACAGAGCTTCATGCTCCTAAAGAAATGGGTGCACAGGGACGGTAAAAATGCCACAAGTAAGCAGAGTGTGTTTGTGTGTGTGATAGAAACTGACATTGCCAATGTAGCTTATATCCAGAGTTTCTTCCATTACAAGACATTATATGCACATTTCAGTTCCTTAACTATGAAAAAAATAGCTGATTATATGAAGGTTTTATGTTTTTACATGATGACATGGAATGGGTTTCTTTCAATGAACTGTCTTTGTCTCTCCTCCCCAGCGGATGCTTTAACTGCGGTGCTGACTAAGATCAATCGGTTGGATATTGTGACTTTGCTGGAAGGGCCCATATTTGACTACGGTAACATTTCAGGCACACGCTGCTTTGCCGATGATAACGCAGTATTCCCGGATCAGTCCGATGGTAAAGTGTAGCCCACCCTAGCTGAACTCTCAGTCTATCTCTCAGTCTGTCCCTTCACCCTTCTTCACCTTCTCTCTCAGCCAGATAGTCAGTCTTTTTTAACAAAACCAAAACCAATCAGGCTCAACCAAACATTGGACTTTAACTAGAAATTCACCAAAACTGCTTAATGCCTCAAGTTTATGAACCATCAGGTGCTTTTAAATTAGAGTCGTCTCATTCAAGCAGCCTGCCCTGTCAGCTTGTTAGTGCTCCAGCACTGGGCAGTGCAAGTCATTCGAAGCACTTAGCCACTGGGGCGTTAATGGCAAGTGATCACTAAAAATACATTTTTAAAATTTTACCATTTTGGGGTGCATGACACTTTTTAGTATGTGTGACTGTTTTTATACAGCGTTCCCCAAGCATGACCCTGAAGAAAATGCAAGCTGCGGATGAGTTGGTGCCTCTGTCTGATCTGATCAATGTATTGATGAACTTGTTGATTAGTTTATTAATGAAGCGCATTTTTTGGACAGGTCAGGGCACTGGTTCATAACTTGGCTTACCAATAGTTATGTTTTTATGTGTTGTACAAGTTTTAAATGTTAACTGATAGTTAACATTACCTTTGTTAATGCTTGGGCCCTTGGAAAATACATGAAAACATAACAGTTCTAACGGCATGCTTGCTTTGAGCAGTACGGCAAGTCTCTCTCTTTCTTACTTTCTCTCTTTTCTCTTAAAATGAAATTGAAATGTGGCGGCTATTAATATTGTCTGACTCTGACAGACCCAGCGAGGCACATTTCAGAACCTTGATGACAGTCTGCCTTTTGCAATAGATAGCCTGGCAAAAGTTTTCTAGCCATTAACCTTTGAATTGCTCTGAATGTTTGGCACATCAAGAATTTTCTCATATTGCTTCATATACATGCACCTTCCTCTTGTTAGAAGTGAAATCTTGAGAAGGCTAAAGAGGGCAGAAAGGGCTTGACTGCAGCTGTGTTGTGGTGTTTTATTAAGCATGTGCAGCAGGTGTGTTTATTGTCATTGCTTTAAAGTCTAAATAATGAGAAAAAACTTATATTCATTCATCCTATCACATAATTAAAAAACTGGTATCCAACCAGCATAAAGCTGCTTTCAGATAGGATGCAAAAAATCAACCAATCTGTCATCAGAATCATTAATTGTCTGTGCGCAGCTCATGAGTGAAGCTGCTGTTCACGTGCCTACATTAAACCAATTTGTTTTAAAATTTGCACTTTTTGGGGAATTTAGCCAGTTCATCCAAAATTACTATGTAAGACAAGAACATAGATGCCTTTCTCTTCTCTGTGTGCTCAGCAGGTGGCAGGATACCTGCCCTGTGCAAGCCAGTTACTTTATTGAACTGTAGTTTACTTGCTCATTCACCCCACCAAAAAATGTTATTTTCGCCATTTTCGGAGCATAATCGGCTTTGTCTGAGGCACTGTGTCACTGTGCCCTGACAGCTAGTTCCTCTGTATTTCTGCCCACAATAACATTGTCTCTATAGTGTGGTGAATATGCACAATCACAACATGAGGATGGAGCACTTTGGAGATTCTTGGAAGTGTTTCAGAGGTCTTTAGATGGTGGTAAAGGCGTCACCCTATCACTTCCATTGAACATGCAAAACTGCTCACGTGGGACAGGTATCTAGCAACCTTCTGAATGCAGAGAGAAGAGAAAGACATCTATGTTCTTGTCTTACATAGGGACTTTGGATAAAAAAGTGCACACCACATCCTATCTGAAAAACTGAGCGTTTAACATTTGTTGTCGACCAGAACACAAAGAAATAAGGAGCACTCGTCACATCAGATTTGCTCTCTTTAAGACAAACTTTAAGATAAACTTCTGAAATGGGCCTCATATCCAATCTGTCCACTTGGGTTTCTTAGAGTCATCTTAACAGAAAAATCAGTGCTACTTCTTTGAATAACAGGTAATCTTCTTACAAAAATGCTTTAATGTGAAGCTAATATTCAACAGGTTAGAAAAAAAATCAACAAAATGCATGGCTATGGCTTTGTGTGAGAGACTGCCTGCTCTGATGTTGTTGGCTCACCACAATACACTTTTAACGCTCTTCAAATGAGTGGAGCCTTTTCAACACGTCTGTGTTTGTTTTCTGCGCAGCACATGTTGACCAAGATGTGCTCTTACACTCACAGACGGGTTGAAAATGAAACACCCTTTTTCAAAGTGTGCAGTGTACAATAATGCTTCTGTGTCACTGCTGTTAGCTGTACTGTACCTGTCATCTCCGGGGTTCCTCTGAGCCTCCCAGCTTCTTCGCTCCACTGTAGCTTCTCCTGCTTTGAGACCAGCCCACTCCATGCCTCCTCTTCTTCCTCCTCTTCCTCTTGCTTCTGAGCGACTAACTCCTGCTAAATTTCAGGCACCACTAACTAGCTAATTTCCCCACAATGGCTTGCTTTTGCTAACTTCCACAGATCCTTCCCCTTGCAGCTGACTAGAGTAGGACTACAAATACAACAGTGCCCCCTGTTGGCATTAACAACAACTATCCTGAGTTTTGTAGGCAGGGTGCAGTCTAAAGCTTGTTTGGAGAGAGTTGCAGATCTGTCCTGCTTAACTCTGTGCTAACTGGATGACATCTACAGTTTACTTGCAGGCTTTAGTGTTAGCATATCTCTGACTATGACCTTTTTAACAGGACTGTAACAACAAGTTAAATATGATATCAGGGAATGTGATGGATTTAATGGTCTGAGGTGTTCACATTCTGCAGTTACACACACAATACATAGATCTCAAAATGCAGGGCAGAGCTAGAATGTGAATTTAGCCCCATTTTTAACCCTCTTCTACTGTTCTCCTTGTTTTTTGAAAAGATGCTACTGCTGCTTACCAACAAGATAAGCAGTCTAACGTTTCGGGTGTGCCGTGTCGCTTCGGCAGCTTCTAGGCCTTCATCAATCATAAGCTCACTGTCTGTGCATTAAATCTGTTTTTCAGTTTTTTGATGCTTTTTGTCTTTTCATCCTGTCTAACTGTTGTCCTCTATTTTCTTTGTCTCTTGTGATTTGTGATAATTATAATAGCTCCAAAGCTTCTCAGGTCTCCTACGTTCCCCCTGTGTCCTCAAACGTCTCAGCATGTCGCACCCCTTCATGCTACTCCTCCCTCCTCTACCTCTTTCTCTTTCCCCTCTCCTCCTGCTGTCCCCGCTCCCTCCTCTGTCTTTCTTTTTCCGTCTCCCCCTTCCACTCCTCCCATTTACCTCCTGCCAGTCGCTCCTGTTCTCCCTCACTTCCTTTCCCTGCCATACTCCCCGCTTCTTCCCTCCTCCCCCCGAAGCCCTCTTAGCTGCTCCTCATTCTTCTCTCCTCTGCACTTTCTTCCTCCTGCCCTCCGTCTGCCATTCTCTCCTCCCTCTTCCTCTGTTTCTCCTCTTGTTCTTCACCCTCCTCCCCATTTTTCTTCTCCCACACTTGTTCAATTGTCCTCCCCTCCTCCCTCCCCTCCCACTTCTTGCGCCTCCCTCAGCAAGTCTGCTCCTTCCTCTTTTTTCTTTCCATCTCCCCCTCCCCTGTCCCCATCTCCTGTTCCTCTTTCTCCACCTTTCCCCTCTCCTCCCACTTCGCCCCCCATATATGCCTCCTTTACACCATCACTTACTCCCACTTCTCCACCTTTGTCCTCTCCTTTTCGTGCTAATTCAGTTTCTTCTCCTCCACCGCATTGTTCCCCTTCTCCTCCCCTAAATCATGGCCCTCCTTCTCCCCCTTCACCTCCCACCTCTCCTCCACCCTCTCCCCTCCCTCCTGGTGTCCCCTCTTACTTCAGGCGGGATCGTTCGGTTCCTGAGGTCTACATTTAGATGTAGCCTGTTTGTTGCTCTGCTCCTCTCTGCCTTTTGTTGAAATCAACACAACTAAACTACCTGAATTCTATTCATGCTTTTGCTCATTCTCATGTATTCACTGAGACAATGAGCTGAAGTCAGGCTTGTTTTGAAAGTGCTGTAATAAAGACCCGCCCCACTAATTTCACTACTGTTGCATGTAAGGTAAAACCAGTAGCTCTGAAATTAAGTGCTTTTCCAAAATGCTTGGCTGATTTAAGTGCCAGTTTTGAAACCTATACGGTGACTATAGAAACAGTTCTAGAATAACTTTGCAGATGAATGTTCATGTAAAATTTCGATAAATACAGGGTATGTAAGTTTCTATCTTACATTTTCTATTCTGTTTATATTCTGTTTCCATCTCTTTGTGATGTGTTCATGTGTCTACTCTGTGGTGCTGGTTCAGAAGTCACACGAGTCTGGAACTGTTTGAGAGAAATGTTTGTTGAATAGAATCTTTAAAGCAGTGTTAACTGACTGTTATGACCACTAGGAGGCAGGAAAACAAACAATAATATTGTAAACATGGCAGGAAACAGTTTCTTATTTACACATACACCAATATGGAGCAGCATTAGCACTCATCGGAGCCCCTTGGCTTCTTTAAGTCCAACACTCACTCTGTTTTAGCTCTTTTTTGGTCTTCACCAACTCCTTTAAACTTGTCATTAGATAGTTTCTGACTGTGTCTGTTGGTAGAGACCAAGACGGAGCTAAAAGAGTAGATATTGAACAAAAATATGGCTTCAAATGAATGATTATATTGTTCATTGTCCACTGAATGTTTAATAGGGCAACTGTCAATGCTTATATGTTAATGATGTGTTCCAGCAAGTTTTACTGCCCCTAGTGGCCAAAAAATCTGTTAATTCAGCTTTAAAGTACTTTTGGATGAAACCTGTGTGACTACTGAACAAATGCTACCCTTTAATGTGACAAGAGTTTCTCATTTCATCACCTCCACCACTATACCTCTCCCTCCCTCCCTCCTTTCCTCCCTTCTTTTTTCTTTCCCTCCCTTTTGGATCCCCTTACCCTCTAATCCTTTACTCCTGCCATCCACCCAGGCTACGACAATATAGATCTGGAGCTGCAAACCCCCTCAGACCTGAACTACGTGCCCCCAACCCCACTGCGCTCAGACGACTTCTTTAGTGAGGGTGATGCTAGTGCAGACTCCCCTAGCAAGACCACTCTTACTAGACCTAGCGACCTCTCTCTCACACAGACCACCAGTACCTCCAGCAGTGACCCCCTCACAGTCGCCCCAGCCCCCAGCTCCAATGCACTGGAGCCCCCTATTGTTGGGGCTGAAGATACAACCTTGACCACTGATAAAACAGGGACATCTGCGGAAGAAAAGACAGGGCTGCTTTCATATGAGAAGCCAGATAATGACAGGAGGGCAGTAGAACAGTTAGGAAAGAAAACGGACAGGCACGATGAGGCTGTAGAGACAGAACTGAAGGCAGAGCAAGGTGTTCTTCTGGAGAATCAGAGAGGAAGCAAAACAGAGGATGCTGCATTTGGCGCCGGTCACAAAAATGGAAGACAGGAAGAAGAAGAAGAGGAGATGACCCAGGAGAGGCTGCAGAGTCTGCTGGAGGATATAAACTTGGAGGGAGGCTTGGAGGACGTGGAGATGACAGAGGAGGGGGTGAGAGCCATCCTCGAACAAGTACGGCAAGCAGAAAAAGATGTGTGTTCAGTTCCAGGCTGGAGGAGTGAGACATCCGGCGCGACCGCTGAGTCGGCAGCTGCTGGCCAAAGCCCAGCTGAGGAGGGCAGGTAGGATGTGCTTTTATTCTCTTCTCTTCTCCTCTGCCACTTTACCGTCAACAGATTAACACTCATATATTTCCAGTTTTTTATAGCATCTTGATTTTTCTTCTCACAATATTTCACTCCCTCAGCCCCGACAGTCTGGCTGATTCATTGGAGCAGCCCGCGGCTCGGACCGACAGGCAGAATGGAAGTCACACTGAGGGAAAGGACAAGGAGGCCAAGAGGAAGGGATCTCAGGAGGACAGCAGCACAGGGGGACCAAGCAAAGGACGAGAGCAGGGAGGCGAAAGGTCCCAGCACAAAGTCCAGGTGAGAGCCGTTCTCCAGACATGAAAGCCTAGCAGAAGAATGTAAACCTACACTCTGATTTCTCTCTATCCCATTCATTTTAGTAGAAAAATGGTCCCGTATATCTTTTAACTCGGAAAAGTCGCTATTTTATCCCATAAAATCATAAATGGAAGACACATGCCAACGCTCCCTCACACACTGAGGGCATTAATGTTACCGCGCTGCCTTTGTCAGGGGAGTGTTAGAGCTGATGAGACGGGCTCTGATGAGGAGACCACTGTCACCACCAGGGTTTACCGCAGACGAGTCATACTCAAGGTGTGTGGGCGGCTCGAGACAGCGTGAACTTGCACCAGCTCTGTGACTCTGTGTGTGCACAAGAGCGAGTCGCAGAGAGCTTGTGAATTTAGCAGCATTTGTGTGTTTTACAGAGTGAAAGGAGTGTGTGTTTCTGTAAACACGGGAGTGTGTTTGTGTGCAGCTGTAGAGTTTAAGCAAGAAAAACATCCACAAGAGATGAGAAGAGAACAAGCTGCAGACCAGAGGCTGTAATGTTCCTTAAATTTACATATTAACAAACATAAATGCCACATTTCCATTATTAGAGGTTTAACTTGTGCTCTTTTAATCACATCATTTTGTTTCAACCTTTTTTCTGCATTAATTGAATCAGACTGAAGAAGCAGCACCAGCATCTGTTTATTTTGATGCTTCATGCTCCTACTATTCACATAACGATAGTGGATGGAGATTTGCATGAATTAGCTTTTTCTTTCATGGATTTTCTGAAAATATTTTTAAAAAATGTATAAACATGACCGTAGTTTCCTAGGTGTGAGTGTGTGTCAATGTTTAGCATGAAGAGCTTCTCACTGCTTGTTGGTTTGAGCTGCTGTACCAGCTCTGCTGTGTGGTGTACGGCAGCATTGCTACGTGGTTGTTGGACTGCTGGTTCTGCTGTGTGCTTGGCTCTTACATACTCAGTATAGCACAAGATGTAAGTGTAATGCTGAGGCTGGATTTACATAGGAGCAGAAAAGCTGAAAGGTATGTTCAGCGATGGTTGTATTCCTGCAACCACGTGTCTGATGTCCTCTGAAAGACACTGAATCCCTCAGACGTTCGCCAACTCTTGATTTAATGTCAGAGAATCAACTAGATGCTGAAAATATAATACACTTACGAGCTGCAACTCACATTTACTTTCAGCACAATTATTTTTGGATTCATAGGCCCAGTCCCTTCTTACCCCTTTCCCCTACTACTTAGCCCTACTCCTCCATTTTGCGCGTTCATATTTAGGCGTAAGGGTGTCCTGAGTCTTGTTGAGATAGAGGGGAAGGGTGAAGAGTTTGGCTAAGTGGCCCTTTAGACAAAGTTTTTTAGGAGCACACTTCAAACAAAAGGTTATGAGATTTACCTTGTGAATCACTGGCATAGTTGCTGCAGGAGCGACAAAGGCAACCAAAGAAATTCACAAAGCAAGTACTCTCTCCATTAATAAAGACTTAAATGTTATGACAACCATTGTGTAATCAACTGGATGATCATTTGTGTTCAATTGCGTTATTTGTGCGAGTGAAGGGACACACAGCCTGCTTATATCAGCCCGTTTAGAGGAGGAGGGCGACTTTTCAATTATCTGTCATAGTGTGTAAAGTTGTGTCACACTGCTTCGAAAGTTCCACCAAAGTGGGGACGTCAGGAGAAAGGGGGGCTTGCCATTTCAGTTACTAAGGCGATATAATAATAATTTCTGCACTGTATAAGTTGTGGAGGTCCTACACACATTGGAAAATAGTTGTGTCTGTGTTCATAACATCATACGAGGGTGCATGAGGTCATGTTGTACAGCTTGGCAAAAACATGTTACATCTGTGAAAGCCATCAGAGACTACTGATGAGGTATCTTCTTGAAGGTGTGTCCCGTTTCGAAGGGGTAGATTTCAACCACTGCCCTTTGGAACTCTGTCTCAAGGGGCAAGGGGTTGGGAAAGGGGTAAAAATGAGAAATAGGACTGGGCCACAGATTGAGGCCCATTGTCTTTGTCTGAAAGCCCAAAATATTTTCATTTTATAACCAGAAGACTTGTTCATCAACTAAACGTTGAAGCTGTAACATACAGATGATGTTTCTGTGTAAATGGAGCCTCAGTTTTTAGGTTTGTGAAGTGTGAAAATTGTGTGAGTTTCATGTTTGAACGAGGAAATTCTTTCTTGTGCATGACGTTGTTGCAGCCGAGTTTGAAGCTGAACGTTTGAGGCTTTTTTGGTGTGTTTTTTCCCTCTGGACAGAGATGGAAATCATTTTTTTGTAAATTAATTTTAAAGATGTTGCATTATTTTTTTCTGCTACTGCAGCTGTTTGTTTTTGAGGTGTGTGTTGCAAAGCCTAACATGCATAAACATCAGCTGGGTTTCCACACTGTACCAATCAGTCTTATGTTGCCAAAAATACAAAATTATTGAGTAAGAACTTAAATGAGCAAAAATATTTTTACATCTTCAGAACAGCCTGTGAAGTCTTTGTTCTTTATTTTAACAGTGGAAACCCATCGGCTGTCAGGCTGACGTCTGTTAGGAAATGTTCTTTACGGTCTAAATAACCAGAGGAATAACAGTCTCAGATAACCTCTCAAATCTCTTCCCAACCTGCACCTGCATCCCTCCGGCCTCCCCTCTCCTTCATCACTCCTCCATCTTCATCTCACTCATCCTTTAAACCTTCTCATCAGGGAGAGGAGGCCAAAAACATTCCTGGAGAGTCTGTGACAGAGGAGCAGTTCATCGATGAAGATGGGCATCTGGTCACCAGAAAAGTAACCATCCTCTCCTTCCGTCACCTGTCAAGTCTTTATCCTACAGCTTACACACACACACACACACACACACACTGTGTACCCTCCTCATCCTCCCTTTACATTAATTCTCCTCACAAAATCCTT
>JAPQLA010000014.1:6602233-6616139 GCA_029822935.1 Naso vlamingii
GCGTTGCATCGTGGATAATGTAGGCACCAGGTTTTGAATAGGAATTAAATAAAAAGAGATGCATTCTCTGGTTCTGCTGCATCAGTTTTGATCCCATTTTTCCTGACAGTGTGTGAAAACGACAAGGCTCGAACATCAGTGGACTCTTTCATTGTTTGTTGTATTTTACCAGGAGTGAAACTGAGGCAGCAGAGGGAGCAGCTGGAGCCTGTGACTCAGGAGGAGGATAGGGAGGAGGAGATCAGCGGTGCTCAGTTCCTTTGTGAAACTGTCATCCGCTCTCTCACCTTGGAGGAAGCCCCCGATCACAGACCTCCTCGCAGAGCCCAGCATGGCAGCCACAAGCCTCAGGGTGAGTGAGGAGCCCCTGGACATATTCTTCCCCTATGTTAACGAAATACAGGAATGGGGTACTTAGACCAATTTTTCTTTATTCCACAAAATATTGCCAGTTGTTTCCCGGGGTCCCAGCTTTTGCTTTGAGAGAGCTACAGAGGCTGAGAAGCCTGAGACAGAACAGGAAGGAAATGAGGAGATCTGTGCCGTTAGACTTGAGAGTTCAGCTCTGCCTCCCAACACGGGCCTCAACCAGGTCACCCAGGAAGAGGAGATAAAGCCAGGTCAGAGAAACACATCCAGGGTTCTGTTAATATCCAGTTATGCGTCAGTGTTTTTTTTATTTTTCTTTTATTGCTTTTTTATGCAGAGAAATATTTAAAAACAGTTATTATTTGAATCTCAACTGCAACTTTCAGATGCTCATTTTGCTATTTTCTTTTTCTCATAAGTTCTGCTTGAACCCGCGAATGAAAACCTGCATATCAGTTCACTTCAGCATAACAAGGATGAAGATGTCAAGGGTCTAGATGACATGCTGAACATTAGGGAATCTCAAGAAGAGAGAGAGGAGGGTGGAACCAGAGGAGAAGACTGGGAGGAGGTGAGGTTTGAACCTTTTTAGGTGAAAAGTGGATTAAAAAATGATCAAGTAAAAAACTGTCACCATCTCCTCCTCCTGTGTCTCAGGTCAGCAGCCAGACCTCGTCAGTCTCCTCCTGTGACGATTACATCATTGTCCTCCCAGACTGCTTCGACACCAGCCGACCTCTAGGTGAGTCCATGTACAGCTCTGCCATGTCGCAGCCTGCTGCTGCTGCGACCTTAGATGAGCCAGATGTACAGCAGCAGGAGCAGGAGGAGGAGGAGGAGGAGGAGGAGGAGGAGGAGGAGTCAGGCAGAGTGGCACCACTGAGAGAAAGGCAAGAGAGGACAGAGGTGGTCAATGCTGAGGATTCATCAGTAAACACGTGGCCTCCACAAGTCCCTCCCATCCACGGCAGCGTTAACCAGATGCTCTGCGCCTCCCAAACCCTGGACGCTGTCACGCTCACCCCTGAAGTGCTGCCGCCGCTGGTGCTGCCTGACCCCCTGCCGCCCCCACCGGCCCTCTACTCACCCAGGTTAGATGGGTCAAACAGTCCCAATGCTGTTTAGAAAATATGTTATCGTGCATAAAACAAGCTTTCTCAACTGTTTGAATGTTTCAGGTCTGAGGCACTGTACCTGGCTGAGGATCCCAGTCCTCCAGCCTGTGACCCATATGAGCCACACCAACCAAGGGTCCATCTAAACAGTGAGTTTTACTATTTAAATCACGAGTGCATACGCTACTCATGACCAGTCATGTATCTGTTCACTCTGCAGCGTCATGGTACACATGCACCATAAGTATCGATACATCTTCACCAGTTTTTTATCTGTTGCATTAAGAAGATACTCTATAGTTTAGAGTTGAATTGTTCAACTTTAGTGTTGCATGTTCTTTGTGACGCATAAGCAGTTTAGCACTTTGAGGAATTGAGGCAAAAAAGGAAACGCATTTTGCCTGTTGTGGGAAGACAGGAAGTAAGATGGCACACATGCTTCCAGGATCTGTTGCTTCAGCTAACTGTTCTGTTCCTCCTCTGATGTTATGCGTGTTTGTTGTGTGTTGTTAATTCCTTTTTTGTCTTCTCTGCAGTATCGTCTGGATTGTCAAGATCAGCAGGCTCAGCATCCAGTGCCTTCGAGACATACAACCCCAGACCCAGCAACGCTCTGCAGCCAAGGTGCAATATAAGAAACAATAAAACTTGCACTTTAGTTTTTCTGTTATCTGTCTTCGTCAGGTTTATGTAACAATCTGATTTAATAACTTTCAACAAAGAATCTGCATATTTGACACTAAAGGTGTTGTGATGCCACTTTGCTTGTATTGTTTTCTGATATCTGTGTACCTACTACAAGCCCAACTAGAACACACTGTTCTCTGCAGTTCTGTTATGTAACGCATAACCACATCCTTGTTTTTATACCAGGGGCCAAGGAGGCATCACAGAGGGACTTGTCAAAGGGGCCCTTTCTGTGGCAGCATCCGCGTATAAAGCTCTCTTCACTGGACCAAACTGTTCGATACAGGTACATCAAATCTAAAGTTTCAAATCTAGACAACATGCCTTAGTACAATACTAAATTTCCAACAAGTTTGTGTGCTGATGGTTCTCAAGTTCTAAAAACAAGTCATTTGCGGAGACATGCCCAGGAGGAGGAAAAGATTAGTGACTAGTATGCAAACATAATGCAGCGTTGAGCAGCTAGATAGCCAGATATTTCTCTCAGGTGTTGGAAGGAACTGAAACACAGTTAGAAGGTGAGTGAATATCCTCAGCTGGTTCCAACAAATGGGAATGTTTCTCTGTGTCAGCTGGATGTGTAAATGGGTAACCGTTTGCTGACAGGTTTGTCGTCATAACAGCTTAATCAGGTTATAACCTGGCAGGGTGTTTCAACTGTTGAATCAGCTCAGCTGAAAAACATGTGACCTTTTAACTGTACCTGCTGATAATCAGAACTTTATTCTAACAAGGGTAAAAATTTATCTGTGCAACCTGGTTAGACAGGAAGTTCAATGTACTGTTTTAACCCAAATCATCCCCTAAATTGTGTCAACAAATAAACCTTAGTGCCATATATAGAGGTGTCAATAAGTGAGGTATGAAATAAAAAGTCAGTGGAATAAGTTAAGTTGGAGTGATGCATAGCTCTGCAGCAATGCTGCCTGACAAGTTCTGAGGATACAAAGTATTTCCCTGTATTGTTGCAAAGAGTTTTGTTTGTGAAGATTGAGGGTTAAAGCTGGGGTAGGCAACATCTGGAAAACCAAGCTGACTGCAGCATGAGATTCCTGAGGCTGTACTCAGACCAAATCAGGTGGTCCAGAGAAACGCCACATGTCGGGTGGTGTGAGTGTCAATTAATTAACATAACAGGATCCATCATGTGATATCAAGTTGTGTCCTCTATTCTTCCCTCAATCCGAGGGTGGCGGTCGATCACTGGAAGACGGCCCTTTTATGTGATTGGCTGCCACAGCGTAACACAACCAGCTGTGGTGAAAAAGTTAAGCCGATTTCAATTGCCTCATTCAAATGAATGAGAAAACCTGTGTTTTCGCCAGATCACCTCATTTGGTCTGAATGCAGCCTGAGGAAGTATCCCACCCCCCCCAAAAAAGTTCCAGTGGTCTGTCTCAACTCGACTCAAGCCAGCTGACGGTGTCGCCTGCTTGTCGAGTCACCAGAGGCAGAGCGTGAAGCATGTCACCGGCCACAAGTGGCAGTCATGTTTTTTACTTTTTGAAGTCTGAATAGAGAGCCGAGTAGAGGTACAGAAGTCGATCAAACCTCCTGAATTGCAATATGCTTAAAGGTTATTATGAAATTTTTCCCCAATGACACTTAAAAATACACTGCCTACCTCAGCTTTCATGTTGTGAAATTGTGGCTCTTAAAAGTGTCTTTCATGGTAAATTTGAAACCCTAGTTCCATTTTGACTGCTTTGGGGATTAGAAAGAAATAAAAGCTGCAGGTAAACGATGAATCAGATTTCACCTGAGAAAGACAAACACAATCACAGTCACATGCACCTTCTCATTCTGTGCTTTGTTCTCCCTCTGCAGCGAGGCATTGACCCGGCCACCAGACAGGACCCTTCCATGATGGCGATGCTGTTAGAAATGGGCTTCAGAGACCAGCGGCTCAACCAGCAGCTGCTGAGGAAACACGGCTTCAGCCTGCTGCACACGGTCAACGAGCTGGTGCAGATGGCCGAGGACAGCCAAAACAAAGCTGACAACACTCACCACTGAGGGAGAGGAATGCTGCTGTAAGGCTGCAAAAGAGTCACAGGAACGAAGTTATTTCACTTTGAAACCCTAATGTGACGAGAATATTTAGAGAATGACGTGTGTGTCCCTCATTCTTTACAGTGTCTACATTTATTTTTGATTGATTAAAAGAAAAGACAAAGAAATGCTATTTATGATTCAAGCAACTGATTGATTTTCCAAAGCTGGCGAGTTTCTTTAGACCAAGATTGAGGATGATAAGACACCAGTGTCAGTGTAAAAATGAAAGAGGAGCATTTATTTCATGACCAATTAGAGAGAAATGATGAACTGCTTCTCCTGCATTTGCCTTTAATTCAGCTTTAGCATTTTGAAGAAATTAACCCATATATACACACTTGTAAATTATTATGACTAGTGGTTAAAATGCCTTGTTTACCTGGGCTTTAAAGCCTAATGTGTTGGTGAAAAGGAGCAGGAGCCGTAGCTTTAATAGGACAAGATGGAGTTTGCATTTCAGCTCTTCATTTTAGTGTTCGTGTGGCTGTTGTAGCTGCTTCCTCAGCGCTGAAACATTACTGTCTCTTGACAGGGCTTGGCTAGATTCTTCTCACAAGTAGAGCCGTGAAAATTACTGCTGTTGAATGTCATAAAAAGATAGACATGTTGTGAACAGCCAGCTCACATTTAAGACGATGCTACTGAAGCTACATGGACGTCCTGGGCGATTAGGGTCAGCAGTGCAGTAGTAAAAACGACAAAATATTTAAGATCTTTCTTGTTTATCGTAGTGAAATCTGCCTAAACAATGCAATCTTTTTCTGTATCAGAGTACTGTTATTTTAGACGTTGACATGTGGAATGTATACAAAC
Organism: Naso vlamingii; assembly: GCA_029822935.1. Lineage (NCBI taxonomy): Eukaryota > Metazoa > Chordata > Actinopteri > Acanthuriformes > Acanthuridae > Naso > Naso vlamingii. The sequence continues at coordinate 6,607,273 of JAPQLA010000014.1, forward strand.
CTGTCCGAGCGGATCACTGTTGAGACTCAGTTGTTTTCTACTGCTTTTTAGGAGACGCCTGCATGACAGGTAGAGGCTTTAGAGAAGAGTCGTGTTCTTGTGGTCTTAGCACAGTCACAGTGGAAACAAAGTCGGCTTCTCGTCATCGTTTAGAAACACCCTCGCCTGCGTTTTGTCCTCATTCACCAAACCAAACCTAGCAATGGATATTCAGCACTTATTCAAGACTTGTGATGTCTCTAACAACACATTCCTCAATCTCATAGTGGAACCAAGTATGTTTTATTTCATTTTATTGCCTTTTGAAAGATTATCATCAGTTTACTGAAATATACATGTGGTGATTTGACATTTGTGGGGTGGGTGTGCAGATCTAAGTAAGTGTACGCCTCTGTTAATTTGAATTATTCCTCCTGTATGTGTGTGTATATGTGAGTGTGTGTGTGTGGTTGAGGAGCTTTTGAACCATATTTTCCTTAACATCATGTTTTAAAGAATCATGCTTTAGAGAATAATTCTGAATATATCCTCTGCTGTACGCTTGTCAATTTACTCTTCTGCCACAGAGTGTATACATTAAATACCCTTCTACTGTCAATCTGCCAATAAACTATTTGCACATCTCTCTTGTTTCCTCGTCCGTGTGTTCATGAAAATTGTCTAAATGTAGGTCGCCACACAGCTCGCACTCTGCATCTTATGTATGTGGTTGACAGGCTGCTGTCAAAAGTACAGAGGTCATGTAGTTAGGTCGTGATTAGACTGCAGAATTGGCCGCGAGGTTGGGTTTAGCATTTTAATAGTCTAATAAAGTGCAACAACAGCAATAAAATGTTATTATATAGTCTCAAGTCCAAGCCTTGAAAAGAAGCTGTGAAATTCCTAAATTGGTTTAGAATAAGAAACACTTCACTGATTCCCCGAGGGAACTGGATAAATACAGGCGTTCCTACTTAAGAATAGAAATATCAGAATTAAACAGACAAGACAAATGATTAAAAAAAACCAACTGTCCGGCTGTACTGAATTGGAAAGATAAATGTAAATTGCTAGGAATTTTAAACATTTTGGGAAATAGCTGGAAATGGCTGGAAGCAGTTTGATTATGTCCAGAGTTTAAAAAACACCTTTTGATCTCGTTAATGTGAGCCTGTCTAACCTGGCAAAATTGATTGCAGAAAGGTGAGAGTCTGCTGTCCACAAAAGTGAAACCTAAGCCTACATAAAAAAATGTAAAGTGGGCAAAAGGTGACGGTGAGTGTTCAGGATACCAACAGCATTTTTTTTGCCCTCATAAATCCGGGCATGGTGTGATTAAAAGAGATATCGACCCCTAATGCTTCGAGTAAGAGTTAATTTCAGATGATTGCACTGTGTTTACAGTCGTGTTGCAATAAGCCTATAAAGGAAGGAAAGTTAATCAAAAGCAGGACATGTGATCTGCAGCTGCAGACCGCCTTCACCGAACTGCTGTCACCCAGAAGAAGAAGGAAGTGTCCCTCCGTCTGGGTTTTATTTCTGTTCACTCTCGAGAAAAGACCTCGATGTTTGCAGTTTTGTTTTCTCAAAACCTACTTTGCAAAGACGCCAACCGTCTCCACGCCGTTTTTACTCAGAGTTTGAACTTCAGGCTTCCTAATGAGGTAAGTGCGCATTTCACTCAGCAGATCTGCACATGTCGCAAAAGTCTGGTGGGTCATATTTTACATTTTTAGGCGGCACAATAAGAGACAAACAATATTTCTGAGCTTAACAAGTCTTTAAAAAGAGGAAGTACCTCTGTTTAGTCTATTCCAATTAGGCTACATATGGTGTCAGTTTTCAGATTAATAGCCTGTGATCTCTTAATTTGAATACATCGATTATTTTTGGAGTAAACTTGAGTTAATGAATAAGTGTTTTAAACAAACGGTAGTCTAACCGGACCACGAGGTCTGTATGTTTAAAGGATCGATAGCTCGTCTCAAAATAAGGTCACAATAACAGCTGGAGGAGCTGATCAGACCGTGTGGTCTACTTTCAGACGCAGTGCTGTCGATGAAAAGTCGGGCACTTAAAATGTCACCTCAGTAAAAGACGCCTAGGTTAAAAAAGCCAATAGTATTATAGTTTAAGTATTTAGAAAGCTGGAAAATGGCCCATGTCAGTGTTTTACTCCCCTATATCCTGTTTTTATTTGTTTATTAATATCTCTGGTGTAATAATGTAGGCCATATGTTGCATTTAAAAATCTATAGACGTTAAAGATTAAACCTTTTAAGAATATATATTCTATCAACAAAGCATGCATCATATTCTAAAAGATCATCACATGCTTTGTAAAATATTTAGGTATGAACTAGTAGCTACATAGGCCTACTGCAGCTGCAGTCCACTGTGTTTATGACTAACGCCGTTTTCTTGCTGTAAATTGTTATACTTGTGTTTAGATTTTACTGAATGATTCAGTGAAATATTGCAAGAACATTGCATCATTGCCAGAAAATACTGGTAAAAACGTGCTTGTATACATTTAACAGCAGTTGGGACTGCCGAGGTAATAATGAAAGCTACTGAAATTTGAATATTAAATGCCAAAATCCAGACTGCCCCTCTACCTGCAGTGAATATCTACTGTATTTCACAATGAAGCTTCCAGACATTAAAAAAATACCCCCCCCCACACACACAAATTACTTTCATTAGCCACTTAAATACTTATGAGGAAGACTTACTATTATTAATTACAGTTATTAATTGCATACTGTAATGTGACTGCTCGGCTTGATGCATTTGCGTTTTAGGTGAAGATTTCAGCCATTTTGGTTTCTTTTCTTCTTCAGGCTGGACTTCTTTAAGCGATTCAGTGAAATGGTCACTGCGAGAATGAACAGTGAAACCACAGAAACGCCTGATTTGTCAGATGCGACAGAGAAGGTGAAAACACTGCAGCAGTTCCCCACATATGGCACCATGAATGGAAACTCAACAGGAGACACATGCCCCACATGTCGTGGCACCGGGCGAATCCCCAGAGGTTATTTGCACGAAAAATCAGTTTTTAATTGTCTGGATTGTCCCGTGTTCATGAATTTATGAGACCATGTTGCACCATTCCTTATTTCTGATATCTGTTTCATTTCTCAACAACAGAGGAAACAAAGTCTCTGCAGGTGCTCTGTGTGTTTAGCTAAAATTCACTTTCACATTATTTTTATAAACGTTATTTCACTTGTGTTTTTTTGGGTTGGCAGGCCATGAAGACCAGCTTGTTGCTGTAATCCCATGTAACGATGTAAGGCTGAAACCCAGACGCACGTAAGGAATCTATGTGGTGTTTGTGTTTCCTTTTGCAGTTGAGAAATAGGTTTACATAATATTTCTAAAAAAAGTTCTGTTAATTCAATGCTTGTGCAGTTTAAGTACAACTGAATATAAACAGACTGTTTTCATATGTATCTTGTTTAGGTGTTATGTACGAACAAGGTTTGGTTTGTGATGCTCAGAGGAATAATTTTGTGTCTTTGTGTTGCATTTCAGGAAGCTGTACGTGTGTGTCTCCATGGCTGTGTGTCTCCTTTTTAGCTGTCTGCTCCTCTTCTTCCTCTTCCCCCGGAGTGTCACTCTGACGCCCGTGTCTGTGCTGTCAGTCATGGTCTATTTCAGCCCTGACACAGTTGAAATGCAGGTCAAAGTAAGTAATAGGTGAATGTGTACCTCCTCCTGCTTGTATAAAAATCTCTTATTCTGAGGAAGTGTAATGATGTGCAGGCAGTTTAGTAACCAGAGATATTACATTACAGTCTTTTGCCCTACAAAGTCAAAATACCATAGCTATCTATTTGGTCAAAACTGATTTAAATTAAGAATTTGGCTTTTAAGTATATAAAAACTGTTATATTTAACACTTGTAACTAATGATTAAATAATATGGTGGCCTAGTGAAATTAGCAGTAGGTTAACAGCAAAGCATAGCTTTAAACCAAGGTAGGCCACTGCATCCTAGCTCTGTGTCTCACTTGCTAACAGCTAAAACAAGAAAGCTAGCATATAAGTGAACTCAGAGCTAGCTCGTTAACTAGAAATTACATACTTGTTTTTAATGATTTCCTGTACATTAAAAATTATTATTCAACATGTGAGAATTTCACCTTGTAGTATTACATAAATTAGGCAGAAGCAAAATTTAATGGAGAAGTAACGTAGAAACATATTAGCTAATGTTATGCATTGCAAAACAGTCAGTCAGTCTTTGATAAGATGGATGGATGGATTTGTTGTTAAACAACCTTTAATCATTAGAGTACTTAAGTTAAGATTTATTGTATTAGTTATAAATTTAATTTTGTTATTCACTTGGATAAGAAATCTAACAAACATTTTCTTGTAGTAACTTTCCCTTCAACTTCGGTTGCCCTTTATTCTCAGCTAACATCAGATCTTATGGTTTAAATTCTTTCTTTCTTTGCTAATTCATGCTGGTTTGTTATATTATATTTTATTTTAATGTTTTACTGAATTTTTTATAGAGTGGTGAAGCATTGAGTCTTAAAATGTTGAAGTCAGTTAGGCCTAGTATTTTTGCACTTGCAGTTCCCTCATTTCAAAGTCAGTGTGTTTTTTTGAATGGGTTTTGGGGTAAATGCTTGAAAAAAAGCTCTGCACAGGCTTAAGATTTTGTTGCCCCCATAAAATTTGCCATTCTAAACCCAATTTTAAAACTTGTAATGTTTTAATACGTGTCATAAAAAAGGGCATTTACAATTGGCTAAATGAGACTGCAGTGTTTGTCGTGAACGTTAGATGTCATCACATAAAAATGGAATAAAATATATGTTGTAATATCTTTGAAAAAGGATGTGAGACTAGCAACAATCAGGTCACGCTAAGAGGAGAGGGTTTTAAAGAAAAGTAAGCGTGCTAAGTCAAACCAGAAGTTGAACACTTCTGGGTGTTGACGTTTTCATGTGACCACGATGTAGTTTGTTCATAGCTTACAGCTTTTTGCTTTGGTGATTAAATTTAAGTTTCAAAAAAACAGAAACATGGTGATCATCTGTGAAGATTATCATCCTGAGCAAAACTTTAAAGTGTTGTAAACTTGTGATCGTCACACAGCTGATTTTCAATGATAATCCAAAATCTCATTCAAAAATCCCATAAGCTCTTGTGGAGGGTACCTTACCTGCTAACTTTCGGGTTGGCCTAGAAAAATATGTCATTCCTTCACCACTCTATTGTGTTGCCGTTTTAACAATGAAAAAATAGGACGAATATGACTTTTTTACAATATAATGCAGTAGACTGCTTGAAAAGACAATAAAGAGTAAAATAATAGTTAAAACGAAATAAAAATAAAGAAAGTTATAGGTTTATAGTCTTGAATCAAATTAAAAATTTAGCCTAACTAACTATCTATATCTGCTGTACTTGTTAATGTTTCTTGGACTTTTTAATGATAGGTCAATATGCCCCCCGTGTGTGACAAGTTGTGTGATTTCTCTCGTAGAATCTCATCAACATCTCCAACAATAACTACGTCCCAGTGGAGATTGTCGATTTCACCATTCAGGGTCTGGTCTCTGACGCTGTGGTTGGTAAGACCAAGATACAGAACATGTCGGCCATTCAGTCCCGCTCGCAGAAATTGGTGAGTTTCATGCAGGACGATTCACATTGTGATGTGTTCTTAACGTATTTGTCATGCACTGAATTTCTTACTTCTCCTTGTTGAACATTTGCAGTACACAATTCAGATTGACCTACCCATCACTGATAAAGGCTTGAAGTAAGTATGAAACAATCCCTCAGTTAATAGAAATATTGTGTGAAAAAGATTTAATAGTACCTTCATCATTACTGTTTATATATTTGAATCAACGCATCTTTTGTTTTATCTCTTTCAGTGCTTACTGCAAGTCAAGCAGTATCAAGATTCACACGTTGTTTCTGGAGCTGCAGTAAGTGTCAATCTCATTTTAAAAATCAACGGAAGAGGCGACCACCTCAGAGTATCTGAAACCCACAGGGTGTTAAACGCGTCACTTTGTGCAGTGCAGGGTTAAAAAACACATCTGCAAAATAGTTTATAGGTGAAAAAAAAAAAAAATTGTGTTATCCTTCCAGATCCGATCGTTTAATAAGAACTGTTCCCTCAGATACAAAGAAAAAGATATAGCAACTTTAACCCTTAAGTTGATTTTAACTGCAAAAACAAAGACTTAGAGAAAGCATTTCTGCTTGTGACCGGCTGCTTTTGAGTCCCCATGGATCATATTTTAACTGAAAATGCAAGTTATATATAAATGACAACAAATATTTTTAAGGCTGAAGATGCACAAATGTATGAGGACACAACAGAGCTCCAACTGTCTCTAATAATGTTATTTTCTCCTGTTTTTCCTCCAGAATGACAATGAACATCTCTTATCTCTCTCACACGGAGCAGCTGTCTATGGACACCTTTGAATACATCGACTGTGGCACCAATTCAACAATCCCACATCCTGTAAGATGATGATATCAAAATGGAAAACAACAAAGTGGGATTGTGTAATAATGAAAAAACACGTGGCTGCATTTTATCTCTCCCGTATAGAATGTGAAAGATAACTACTGTGCAAATACATCTTGTCTTATTTTCTGTTCTTTTAGCACACCTGAAAGATCCTCCAAACAAAATTGTGTTTTTCTCACTATTTAATCTGAGGCTCAGACATGTGTGACTGAGTCTCTTCCTGTTTCCTTGAATGCTAACATCAGCATCAGTCTTGTGAAGTGGTGAGTGGGTCATGAGACCTTCGATGGATAGGTCTAAAATTTCTCAATGAGGGAGAAAGAGTAAATGTCCATCCAGCCACTTTTCTTTTTTCGATGTAGAAAAAACATGTTTTTCAAAAATATTTTTCATATCAGAGACTTTATACATACAGTGTATGGAGAGGAACATAAACATTTCAGTCAGTCACTACAATGTTATGATTCAAAAGTATTGATGCTTTAAATATGTTTGTCATGCAACATTTTGGCCTATTTTTGCTCGACTTTGTCTGAGATCCACCTGTAAATCTGTAGCACTGGCAGAAGGGTATAATAAGGAATAATGATTTAAAAAAACAAAATTCTAAAACAGCACAACTTTTTTTTTTTTGGCAAAGCACTGTATATTTTGTAAAGAAAGACTGTTATCTCTGATTTGATAATCTTGTCCTTTATCATTTGCACTTTATTAAACTGTGACTTTTTAGATTATGTATGTTTTTGTTTTTGTTTGCTGGTATCTTTACGTTTTATGTTGATCATTTTCACACTAGAGCACACTTTGGACTACATTGATCCTCATTTTGTCAAAGCTGATCTAAAAGTGTGTCAAAGCACTTGATAGACTTCCCTGTTCACACTGTAACTCATGATGATCTCATGATAGTCACTTCAAATATGCATCCTCCAGATATGTCACGACTTGTTTTTTAAATTTAGTAACTGCACCCAAATGATTTTATCGCTTTCCTCTTTCCTCCCTTCAGTTTGTTCAGATTCTGTGATATCAGAACTTAAAAATATTACTTGAAAGAACAAAAAGAACATATATTTCTGGCTGAAGTTGTTCCTATCACTAAGGAGAGTTTGGTGTGGGCTGACTGTATGTTTGCATTTCTGGCAGAAAACCCAGTTAAACTGTTAAGTAACAATACTCAAAATGGCTTTCTATCTCTTTAGTTTCACAAGACAAGATCCATATCCTGCTCTAGTTCTTGAATTTCTTAAAGTATCCACAGGGTGGCGCCAATGCTCTGTCAGAATGACAATAAAGACAAGCGGTGGCAAAACTGAAAATGCAGTACTGATCTTGATTGTGGTAAATTATATGTCTGTCTTAGTGCCCACAAAAACCTGTTTCCATTTCTGTTTTATTGTATTTCTATCTAAGAATGGAGAAGTAGTATTTATGCAAAGAAACATCTTTGTTTTGATTCTTATTTCTCCAGTGATGAATATTCAGTAAATATAGTTAAAACATTTATCCAAAAAAAGAGAATTAAATGAGACCATTTAATCTGCAGAGGCAACAAAGGCTCACAGACACTGTTTGATCACTGTTTAGGCCCATTCAAATACTGTAATTAAGTACAATTTTTAGGTGTTTGTACTTGTATGTTTCTTTTCACTTTTAAAAATGAACTCTACAATCACTGCTTAAATGGTAGTACATCTGAAACGAAACAGGAAATATATAATAAATGTAACACTTTGAATGGGGCTGTTTTGCAGTACTTTTACCTTTTACACTTGTAGTTAAGACTTTAACTTGCATATTTTGTTTTCATTGTTTCAGGCTACAGCTAATTTACTTACAAATAAACGTCTGAGGACGTAATTTTCGCTTGATGTGCTGCCACAGTCCCTGCAGTTCATCATTATACCTGCAGGCGGCACGGTGTAGCCTACCCAGGTGGCCGTGACGTCATCCTGGCTTTAGGTGCCGTGCGCTCGAGCCTCTCTGGGACTCCTCAGTGCTTCTGGAGGAGAAGAAGCGGAGCGGCAGTGACCGCCGGGACAAACATCATTTGTTTGCAAGTCAACCATGGATTTGTTTATCGCTTGTGGATGATGTTTTTGCTGCATATGTAAAAGGTAGGAACGTTTTTAAATGCGCACGGAGGAGAACAGTTTTTATTTTGGTGATTTAATTCTTATCGGATAGTAAAAGCTCAATTCTTTTATACATTAAAAACTCTTTTTTGTATGGTTATAGGTTAGTCTGTCCCTTAAAGTAAACCTCACATGCTCTCTTTGGTATAAATTGCAGCTGCTTCATTTATTTGCATATGTGTTTTCGCACTTCGTGGTAATAAAACTGATGTGCTTCGTGCAAACGAGGAATAAAA
>JAPQLA010000014.1:6697654-6708845 GCA_029822935.1 Naso vlamingii
TTACGTGCAGAGGCAGTTTGAAAGACAGCGCTCATCCCGCCCCTTGGATTGAGCGGAGGTCTATCGGTCGTTGCCAGGCTATACATTTTAATGTTATAGTATGGCTTGCCAGGCTATGAATTTGCAGCACCCCACGTCTGCCGTTAATACTGCCTGGTTTAAACATTTGAAAATGATACATTTGTTAGAAATTTTAAAAAAGTAATCAAATGTAATAAGTTTGATAAAGTAATTGAAATAGTTACATTTTATATTACATTTAAAATTGGGTAACTAGTAATCTGTAAGGTATTACACTTCCAATTTACCTTCCCAACCCTGACTGCCACCAGACACCATGGGGCGATCAAGATATTTTTTAACTTTAGTGGAGTTGTCGTTCATGTCTACCATTTAACAGTCAATGGTACAGACATTAAACTGATACCAACTAGGGCCTGACCGATATGGGATTTTTGGGGCTGATGTCGATAACAATATTAGGGAGTACGAAAATTCCAATATATCGGCCGATATTCTATATACAATATTTTGAATATGGTTAGAAAATACGTATGACAAACATGTGTAACGGAGGCAGGATATCTAACAAACTTTATTCCAAACATCGTCGCACCAAACAGTAAACACTTCACTTAATACCAATCAAATAAAGGGCCGCTCTCTGCTGGACAGATTACATGATTACACCATTTTAAATTACTAGTCCAAGTATTTTTTCAGCCTTAAAAAACAGTTTTAATATTGGTACTCATCAGAGAACAAATACACTGATACCAATGTATACCGATATATTTTCAATAGGCCGATATCGACCGATAATATTGGTAAACTGATATATCAGGCAGGCCCTAATACCAACCCTCTCATCTAGCTCGATTTTGAACTTTTTAAAATTGTGATAAAAACTGGAATTTTGACCTTGTCCTGCCTTTCGCATCATCAGAGAGAGGTTTGAGTCTGAGATGAAAGGGCCACGCTTTGCCAAGCTGAAGAACTGGCACCACGGACTGTCTGCACAGATCCTCAACGTCCAGGAATGAAGAGGGGCCGGAGAAAGCACCGGAGAGAGAGGACATGTAAAAGAGGACATGGACAAAAAGCACATGAGTTAACAAAGAGGGATAAATTATGGAGGAAAGAAAGGAGCAGGAGGAGGAAACTCCTCAGGAATGTGAGATAGTGTTGTGGCCTAGATTACTAGAATGTGAGATACTAATTGTTAGTGTGAGAATGCTATGTTCAAAAACTCTATCATCTGTCAAATATGTCCGTCTGCTGCTAGACCTGATCTCACACACTCTGTCTTTCTTTTCTTTTCTTTTCTTTTTTTCTTTCTTTCTTTCTTTCTTTTTCTTTCTTTCTTTCTTTCTTTCTTTCTTTCTTTCTTTCCCGTTTGTTTGGGTTCTGTTTCTCTTAAATGAAGGGGAAATTGTACAAAAATAATAAGAAGTATTCAAGTGAAAATACAGAACTGATAATGTCTCTTTTAGTACATGAACCGCATTCACAAGCATGAATTTTAACACTACAAGCATGCTATGAGAAGGCACACAAAGACAAATGCACACAGAGAGATTTACCTACATGCACAAGTACAGTATGTAAAAAAATGCACTCAAAAAATGTACCGATATCAATGTGAATAAATGTTTTCTTAAAACCATATGGCTGTGGGAGCTGTTGTAAACTCACATAATGAACATGAAATAAACTTGTCATTTTTTAATTTGGTGAATGAAAAGCTGGAGGTATGGCGTAGTAGGTAGGTAATTTATTTAGGTCCATGATAACATATCACAGGGTACATACATTATAGGTAATCAATACAACAATGACCGAAACGTGTAGGCCGAAGCCAAGGCTTCTCGTGCCTACCCTTTAAACATTTAATTTAAATATCGAAACAAAAACACATTCAAAACATGACTTAACAAAACAGAAAACAATACATAATTAAACAAAAACTAAAATAAAAAAGTTCAGACAGTTCCATAAATTACAGAATATAGTTTGGATTATAGTTAAAAGATTGATATATGCCATACATTACACTTACTATATGTATCACATATTATATATTATATATTATAATACTACCATAGATTTATATGTCATTCTCTGTACTTTTTCATATATATATATATATATATATATATATATATATATATATATATATATATATATGCCACATATCACTACTTAATAACATAATAAAATACATTTAATAATTAAGTTTTAGACAATATTATAATATAGTTTTAGACAATATTATAATATACGATAGATCAAAATATTAAATATATATATATATATATATATAATATTTATAATATGTAGGGATAATATGTATATAAATATAACAATACTATGAGGCAGAGGGTGTGATGAGAGTTTGATGAACAGAACATCATCCAAAAAAAAGCATCTTTCAACAGAACAATGTGACTGTTTATTAGCCTGCAGCAACAGAGACAATAACAGTTATACTATAACAGCCAGTGATGACAAAACATGAGAGCTGCTTATTTTTCATTATGACTGTAGGACATAAAGGAGAGATAATTGTTCATAAAGCAAATGGTTGGATTTTTCTACCTCTTAGGGAAATTTGCTGCTATTTAAATATTCCCAAGGACTTTTATTAAAATTCAGGTTTCATAAGACTGAAAGCAGTGACTGGACAGTCCAAGGTTAAGTGATCATAGCTGCAGACTTGAGGTTATTCTGACCACCAGGGGGAACCAAAGCAAAATTTAAGAACAACACTGCTGCATTATGGCTTATTAAAGTTGAGGTAGGCAGTTTATCTTTGGCGTCACTGCACCGAAATTCCATAATAACCATTCCTCGTTTTTTTCTTGGCAGTAAAAATACTTTCTGTCAAAGTCTGACTGCCCAAGTAAATCATGTGTCGTTATTTATTTTTTTCAATTTTTCATGAAATAGTTTTATTTGGAGAAATGTTTACATTAATATTTTAATTGACATCATTGTAGAAAGTCATAAGTCTGAAAAGTAAAAAGTTATATTAAAAATTCATTCAGAGTGCAGGAGGGTATTAAGAATGTCCTACAAATGAGGTCAAATAATTAAATAAACAAATGTCGTACTTCCTCGAAATGTTAATAAAGTAACACAGTCACCATTGATTAGCCAGTCAGTTGTATCTAGAACAACTGATCATGTTTTTAAGTTTGTATGTTTGCATGTTTATAAGCATTTTAGAAGGAAAACTTTTTTTGGTCTACATTTTTAAAAAGGCCTGAAACATTGCAGCCTCATTTCTATTCAAAAAATCTCTTTCAAAACACAAAGAAAAATTTCTCTGACTTTTGTGTGATTCTGTGGCCTAATGGATGCGTTGCTGGTATAGACTCACAGAGGTTCTTGGTTTGAATCCAACTACAAATGTTTTTGGTTTTTTGTCTCCTCAAATGCCCTCTAATGTATTCAGAAGAACAAACTAAACACTCAACAGGACAGATGATAGTGTAGTGGTAACACATGTGACCTTAACACATAAAGTTCTTGGTTCAAGGCCAGTCAGAAGCTGTTAAGTTCAAATTGTCTTATCACATTCTCACCACTGCATTCATAAATGACTTTGCAAAAGCTGCTTTCTAAAACAAAATATAAAAGGACGTTTAATCCCATCATACATTTTCAACCAATAGAAATCTAAAATAAAATAAAACAATAGGGAAGAAATAAAAAGAATTATCGAAAAAACAGTTCAGGGTCACTCAATAGCTGACATTTAAAGAAAGAATAAATATTTTTATTGTAGTTGTGCAAAAACAAGCGAACAATCCTCATAGAAAAGGTTGGTTTTTTATTCAGGCTCAAATTCTAAATATCGGCAGCTGCATCTGTAATTTTCCCCTGGCATTGGTATCGATATCTGTAAAAATACTGACAATACTACTGATTCTTAAATTTTTTTTCCAGTATTCTTAAACTGTAGAGCCTTGTGACCCTACATCTTGTCAACTGCTTGAATATTCCTTGTCATATCTAGAGACAACCATCAGACAGCCACAATGATGCGTCATAATGTTATACATTTACAGCCACCAGAGGGCAGTAAGATTCTCTTCTCTGCAACAGTGGACCAACACTGATCCCAACACATCAGTTTACCCCTTTATCCTCTGCGTTATCAGGCTTTCTCAGACAAAAACATGGAGCTGCATCATCTTTTTCATATATACTGATATTTATCGGCTTTTCCTCCTTGATAAATAGAAACAAAACAAAAATGGAGCTGCCGTGATGCTGAGTCTGCATGTCTGGGAGAAATGGGAGACGTCTAGAAAGAGGCGGGGGAGGGCAGAGCAGTTGTGACTCATTTAGGTGGAGATGACAAAGCATTTTCTCTCTCCCAGCAATAAAAATAGCTGCGGGTCATATCGTTTCGTCTCATATTAAATTAAATTCAGTTCACCAAGGCTTTATCAGTCTGATATTAAAGTTTTAAAAAAGCATGTATACAACAAATACATTCAAAATCATGGCCTACTTTAGATTAAATACAGATTACTTTGCATTTTTTTTAAAAAAACATTAAAATTTCTTGAAAAAGAAAGCATATTCTTTGGGACGAGCTGTGTGATGCGATTACAGATTACATGAGCAAATCTCATAAGGCATATGATGTGCAAAACATAAAATCCTCTTCACTTGCCATGCTGAAGCACTGCTGGTTATGTAACAGCGCTCACAAGCTCAGCATCTAGAAAGGTGTGTCCAGAGCAACCTGCCAATCAAAAATATGCAAACAGCAAGCTGGAGGCTGAGCTGAGCATCAGGGAAAAGATGGATGACGGGTGGAGGGGGGCGGTTGAAGCGTGGGGTTGCAGCATGACTTGAAAATGCGGCAGCATCCGGTCGTCTCTCCTCCTCCTCCTCCTCCTCCTCCTCCTCCTCTCTTCATCTCGTGCATACCGCCTGTTTCCTCCCCCCCTCTTTCTCTCAGTCTGCGTGCTGTAGTCCTGCTGTGCGGTCCTCTCAGTCCTCTGTTGTAGCACCAAAGGGAGGAGGAGCCACCGGCATACACACGCTCACACACACTCTGACATCTCACATCATCTCTTCTGCACACTCACTGTAAGCACCAGCCAGCCAGCAAGCCAGCCAGGCCCGTTCGGAGCAGGGGAGCCCAGCCGTCTCGTCGCCCAAAATGGATGTACTGATGAAGGGGTTCTCAATGGCCAAGGAGGGGGTTGTGGCCGCTGCAGAGAAGACCAAAGCTGGCATGGAGGAGGCGGCAGCCAAGACCAAGGAAGGGGTGATGTATGTAGGTATGTAGCACATCTGGTCTTTGAAGATGCACTGAGTTGCAGATAAAAGGTATATTTATGGGAAATGCACTAATTTTTGTCGGTATGAATTTGGTTGTATCATGTTCCTTTGCACAGTTTGAGGTGGGGTCTCATGGTTGTCCACGTCTGGGACACTTGTGTGAAGCGACAGGAACAGAGGGGGGAGGAGGAGGAGGAAGAGAAGGAGGAGGAGAAAGAAGAAAAAAAGGAGAAAAGAGGGGATGGAGTGAGCACGAGCAAGATACTGCTGCAGGACTGGTGCAGGGCAGAGGGTGGAGGTCTGAAGGAGTCGGGGACAGACGGGCTTAAATGTAGAAAGAGAAAAAGTTATACAGTAATTTGTTAGTAGGACAGTAACTGGTGGAGGACAAATTTGTTGTGGGTAAGAAAAAAAAAGACAGGAAAGAGGAGCAGAGAGTAGGAAAGAAGGATTCTGCAGGATCTCGTGATGGCGCCGCCTCAAGCTTTTATCACCTGTCCTATTTTTATTCCCACTTAGTGGTTTGTGGAGCAGTTTGCAGAAGGACGTCCAGTGATGGAACCAGTGCAGTGAAGACGTCCACAGAGACTCCATTTATTTGCCCCTATTAAATATTTATACATAATTAAATACAGAATATAACTGACCTATATTTAATAGACTGTCATACTTTTCTTAGGTATATTTACAGATATTTTAGGATATGTGCATGCATTAAAAAAATAAAATAAAACATTTTAAGTTTTTAGAGTCAGGCAAGTTTAAATAACAAAAACATACAAATTAATACTTTTTAAAGATGCCTCAGATGCTTCGTGGTCATGCTATTGGTGTATGTGCTTTCATATTAGCTGTGGTGGCTAATGCGTCACATCTCAAGGTTACCCCGAGTATGCCAGGCCTCTCGGCTGCCGGGGGGGGGGGGGGGTCGTAAAAGTAGGAGGGTGGGTGCGGAGATAGCAGAGTGGAAGTCTTTGTCGTCATCTGCAGTCCGTCCCTTCAGCAGTCTGACTGAGCAACGCAAAGCAGCTTTAAAATCATAATGACGGTGACGAAAATGAAGAGGAAGAAAAAAAGCAGCCATATGTGCTCGAGTCACAAGCTGAGGGAAGGAGGGGGAGGGAGGAAGAGAAGGGGGGGAGAGGTGAGGTAGACGGGGCAAGGATCACTTGAGCACTGCAGCAATTCGCTCACCCATCAACCCCACCCACCCCCAACCCCCCCACTCTACCCTCACCCCATCCTCCCCATCCTCGCGTTGATGGAGGAACGTGTGTGTGTGTGTGTGTGTGAGTGAGTGGAATTTTGTGGCGTTGCAGCAGCAGGGTTTGCCCGCCAGTGTGTGCTGCTTTGATGACTAACCACCTTCCTCCCTCGCAGCTCTTAAAACAACCCCCCACCACCACCACCACCACCACCACCACAAAAAAAAAAAAAAAAAACATCCAGGGGAAAGATGGGAGAATGGAAGGATGCAGGGGCAGAGAAGAAAAAAAAAGCTTTGAGCTCCTGGTCTCGTGGCTCCTGTATGAACAGATGGAGGGACAGAACGAGAACAAGAGGAAGAGTTGACATGAAGTGATGGAGGGACGATGGAGGTGGAGGGATGAGACTGAGGGAAAGAAGAGAGGAGAGGAGTAGTGAGAGAGAGAGAGAAAGGTGAGAAAGGAAAAGGGACATGCAGATCACAGGAGGAGATGCGATCGCTGGAGTGAAGAGGGTCGATGGCTGAGATTAAACACTGGATCTGCCTGCAGCACAGTGTCACAGTCAGCGTGGGGACGGGTACACTGAGGCCCGCTTTCACATACAGGCCAAACATGGACGTGTAAAAATACTCCAGCTTTAAAATATTAAGAAAATTATCTCAAGAATCACTGAACACAAGCTGCCACAAAACCTCCCCCAAAAACTACCATCCTTTTTCATTCTTTTACAGGTTTCTCACTGAGTAATGTTTTTATAAAAAGATTTATTGTACGTGTTAATAACCTGAGAGTGATTCTTATTAGCACCGTTTGATTTGTATTGGCGCACTGTAATTTCATGGTTTTATGAATGAACAAATTAAACCTTGTCGCTTGGAAACTGCAAAAAAAATCAGATTTTCCATTCAAGAATTCATTCATAATACACATGGCAGAGGTTCTGAGTCAAATTTTCTGTAAATAATAAAATCTGGCTACAGTAAATATTTTGAAAAAAATCTTTCATATGTTACAGTTGTAGTTTTTTTGCTTTCTAGGGGTCTTTGTACAACCCTCTGCAGCACATCTGCACAACTTTTTTCCTTACATACACAGTATGTGTGTACATGCAATACATGTAAATGCTTGTGAATGACACAGTGCATATTTTATCTTTCACATTGCTGCAAACAAAAAATATCACAGTTGACAGCATTTTTCATTTAATATGTGACAACATGAGCTTTTATCTCATGAGCACTGCTA
This sequence comes from Naso vlamingii, assembly GCA_029822935.1. Lineage (NCBI taxonomy): Eukaryota > Metazoa > Chordata > Actinopteri > Acanthuriformes > Acanthuridae > Naso > Naso vlamingii. The sequence goes on from JAPQLA010000014.1 coordinate 6,705,412, forward strand.
AAGCACAAATCCTCCACTGAAAAAAATAGACTAAATCCATATTTTTGCATGTTCAATACTTTATTTCATAATTTTGAAAAAGCATTCACACGCGCTAATCCATGCAATCTTCATTTACCGAGGTGAGCTTTCCATCGGATTATCATTTGTTGCCGGGATTATTTCAAAAATTGCTTTCTTGTTCTTGGTGTCCTTGTGCATCACCTGAAATTGCATCCGCTTCTCCTCGAACCTTGTTTAATAATTTACACTTTAAAGGAAGTCAAACATTCAATCAGAAGAAGAAGAAGATGTGTCCATAGACACAGTTTGTTCTGTTTGATGGTGACAGACAGATCACCACACAATGTTCACAGTGACACTGGGAGCTCCCTCTGTTGACTGGAAGAAAGAAGCTGTGTCATTGCAGTGTGTGTGTGTGTGTGTGTGTGTGTGTGTGTCGGGCTGTACTGCAGTGCTGCTCAGTACTCAGGCACGTGGCTCTTGTAGCACAAGGAGCGTGCAGAGAGATGGAGGGATGCAGGAGGCAGAAAGAGGACGGGTGGATGCATGATGGCAGCATCTGCATCCGTGCAAAAGCACGAGCAGACGACAGTCAGTGTGCACAACCTCGTGTTACCCTGCAGATTTATTCTTGATTTTTCGTTAGTTTCTACCTTTCCCCAATTGTTCCCTTTCATCTCTCAGAGCAGCAGATATTTCTCTCCTCCTATCCCTCACTCTGGCAGCTTATATAACCACAATTTAATCTGCTTGGGATCATACTATAATGAGCACAGGGCTGCTGAGCAGAGAGGAGAATGTAGAGAAGAGCTGCTGTTCACAGGATGTTTTCCAATAAAGTATATTTTTCATAAAACACAGCTGGTGGAGCTTTATGGAGCTCTTTAACACCAAACATTGAGTTGTGAAGGTGGAAAGGGAAAGCTCCAAGCAGACAAAACAAAAAGAACAAAAAGCAGGGAAACACATCAGTCTAACTGAAAGGATGCAGAGTTAAAAGGCTCTAAATGTATTTTTAGAAAAAGTGATGGATTCTGCTGATCAGACACTCTCGGAGGGGACGTGTCAGAGTCTTGGGGGGCAGCAGCAGCTAAATAAAATACATCCAAATAGAAGGATTATCAAATTTGCTGCAAATTAAATGTAAAATAATTACATCCAAAATGTGTTTATCAATATATATATAAAAAAAAAAATGAGCAAAAACCTGCTAATGTGACAAAAAAGGGAAAAAATGACACGTACGTCCAAAAACTGAACTTCGAGCAGTTGCTGAGCTGAAGGAGAACTGCATCAAATGTGAAGAACAGCTCGCATGCTGCAAGGCTCCGATTGTGAAAAATATTTATTGCATCAAGGTTGACGGGGTATGTTTGGAGCATGAATGCTCTTCGTCAGACAGCAATGGCACTGAGACGCCACCTTAAACATCACATGACACAATCATCAGAATGAGTAACACTTGAGAAAAAAGTCACAATGTAAAATATATTAAATCAAATCAGAGGAGTTGGTCATTTGCCCCTTTTTGTGACTTTTTATAATTTCTGTTCACACCTCCTCCATTCTTCTAATTTTATTTTTTTGTCTCTTTAACTGTGTTGTGTTGGTCTCAGGCTTTTACATGTTGAACATTTTCGGACATTTAAAGGTGCCTCTGTAGCTTGTATCCGTTACTGGTTTAATGTAATGTGTTGTCTGCTTCATCATGACTTTTGTCACAAGTGTTACTCATACAGGCGATGCTATCATGTGACTGTTAGATGTGTATTTAAGATGGCGTATCACAATGCCATTGCTGTCTGACAAAGAGTGTTTATGCTCAAAACCTGTCAACGCTGGTGCAATAAATATTTTTCACAATCAGAGCCTTACAGTGTGCAGGCTGTTCTGTTATGTCATAGGCATCACATTGTGACACTGATGTAACATCTGCTATTTATAAATGGCTTCCAATCATAAGTTCAACATGATATGACAAGCTTATTCTCTTCTCTCTACTTTACCATTAATTAATATTATTAATACTATTTTTATTTATTTAATCTTCGGTTCGGTGTAACTGCCACAGATTGATGTGCTGATAAAGCAATAGTTTACCACAAAATTCTGTTTTGTATATCTGTTAATTACCTTTAATGTCTGGAATTGAAGTTGTTTTTTTCCTTTCAGAGTTCCTCTACAGAAATCGGATGATTTAAAAATGCATGCTCCCTTTTACTGGCAGTCTATGGAGATGCACTCTTGAAAATTAAACAATTATCTAAAATCATCCATCAAAAACCCTCAGCAGCTTCGTGTGGCATAATTCAAGTTTTCCTTGTTGTGTCGTATGCTCAAAACTTCCAAAACAGTTTTATTTCAAATAGAAAGCTGCTAAATATGGAAATAAGCTGCCAGCAAAAGTGAGTGGCTCGTAGTTTTGGAATCACCCGTTCACCATTGAGGAACGCTAGAGGGAAAAAAATAAATATTCTTTAATTCAAGACATTTCAGGGTGAGTAATGGATGTACAAAACATAATTTTGTGGTGAACTTGCTGTGAAGTATTCCTCATTAAGTAAACGAAAAATAAATTCAAACCACAAAACAAAGCAAGAAAATTTTTAAGTAAACCAAAATAATAAAAATATACAACAATCTATTCAGTCATTGAAAACATATTGTAAAATTTGTATTTCCTCAAGTCACACACGTGAATTTTAACAAGAATCTCTGTTTGATCTGCAGGCAGTAAGACAAAGGAGGGAGTTGTGTCATCAGTAAACACAGGTAAGAAAAGCTGTGTGCTACTTCTGTTTGTGCGCGCCAAGTCAGTGACTTTTTACCAATTCTTACCCACCACATTCAATGATCTCAAAGGTGTTTCTTCAGGTTTACCTCACACACAGAGAGTGGGACAGACGTGGCTCTTACTCAGAAGTGTTTGCAAAGCATATTTTCCTTTTTACAAGAGATAAACAATAAAGCCTTACTGCTGTGTTTGGCAAATCTTGTTAAGCAGGGTTAGGCAGTAACACATTACTTAGTAAAGCACTACTGTAATTTTGTTACTTTTCCCAGTAACTGGTAAAGTAAGGGATTGTAATTGCCAAAACAGTAATTATATTACAGTTACTTATCCAAGTAACTCAGTACTTACTGCGTTACTTGAAAAGGTCGTCTACATGCTGGCACTGGCAGCACTCCTGATCTCTGACAAAAATATCTGTCCTCACATATCTTACAAAAGTATTATTAAGTGGATTAAGTTTTGGGAGCTGGCAAAACAGGTTGTGGTCACTTTTTTTGGAAATTTTTTGAGTTGCACAAATAATTTAGTAAAGTAACTCATTTCTTTTAATACAAATAATAATAAGTAATAAGTAAAAAGTAAAATAAATGTATTATTTTTATAAGGAATAATCAGTAATAACTTACCTATTATTGTT
>JAPQLA010000014.1:6720872-6735358 GCA_029822935.1 Naso vlamingii
ATGCTCTGATGCCACCATGTGGCAGGATTAGGTTATAACATCATTATCTCCTATAATATGACCTGAAATGAGAGCTCCGACAGTTTTCAAATATTCTGTCAAATGCGGCTGATAAATGGAGACCAGACAAATAAACAAAACAAGCAAAAATGAACAGAAGGGATAACTCATTCTGTTGCCTACTTGGGGTCTAAAATGTAAAAATATCAGAGATTTGCAACCTTTGCCACAACAATGTAAGACCACCAGAGATTAAATGATTGCAACTTCTGAACATATTGTCTGTTAAAATCTCCAGGGTTATTCTTTTTTCTATTGTCATGTTATACAAGAGCAGACATGTCCAAAGAACAGAACAGGGGGACGATCACGGCACAAAGTTGGCCTTGCTGTGCGACCTATGCTGTGACCCCTACCGGCTAAATTCTGCCATGGACATTGTAGATAAAAAGAGAAAAGTTGATGTTTAGGGCTGCCACTTCCAGGAGAGACCGAAATTGCAATATTTTTTCACTAAAAGCGAAACAATTGTGTAAGTCTACAACAGCGGTTCTTCATGTGGGCCCGCGAGTCAAATGAAAATACCACCAAAGTTACGAGGTGGCCATGCTAATTGCTGAACATGGCATGGCCCTCGGGTATTTTCACATTATCAAATCTGGCCCTGTTTGAAAAAAAGCTTGGACACTCCTGTACAAGAGTATCATCAGATCACACAGCTCTAACTCAGATTTAACAGAACTGCAGGAGAGTGCAGACACTAAGACTTCACTGACATTTTTACTGGGAGCAATAGGGGAGGAAAAACATGTCATTTTGGTCTTGATGCTACACCAGAGATCTTTTCTCTCCTCGCTCACTAATAATCTCTAAGAAAAACTAATCTAAGCACAATGTAATCCTCAAACACACTCTCACACAGACACACACACTGGAGGATTAGCTTTTCCAAGATCCATGTCATGATTCAGCTGCTGTCACCACCTCCTCACTCAAACACCCCGTCCACAAACATCTTCCCCTTTCAACATCTCTCTCTGTTTCTGTATTGTTGCCAAAAAAAAAAAAAAAAAAAAATCTGCCTTTTTGAAAATCTAAGCTCTGAAGGCATATTTGATAAGTGTTTATTATTTGTTTATTTAAAGGATCCCCATTAGCTAACACCAGAGGCAGTTAGCTAGTCTTCCTGGGGTCCCATACACATAAAACTTTCATTTGCATTACATTCAAAAAACACAAAGTTTACAAAATATAATTCATAATTCAGCATAATATACATTACATACAAGCTTCATTTACCAACAACACTACATACAATAATCTGAAGCAAGAGCAAGTAAGAGCAGAGCCAATGACTCTTCAATGTTGAAGAGTCATCCTGATGAAAATATTTGTTGAAGAAAATGCACCTAAACATACAGGTTGCTTTATCAAGAACACCGGAATACAGGATCTGACCATAAAATGATTTGACATTTTGGGCACAACTTAAATCAAATGAATGTGAAATCAGTGTGGACAGCATCACTTCTAACTGACTGAATTTCCCTAGCTGAAAATCTTTGGCAAGTTTTGTTTTAAACCTTTTGGGTGTTATTTGTTATATATTAATCGATAATAATAATGAAAATTATGTGACATTGCATAGTTTTTATCTAATAAATGTAAACATTTTCTTTCACTAACCTAAAGAAAACACAGATATTATATTGCTGTAATGAACAAGTGATAAATATTAATATTAATAGAGACCTCTGTTAGCTCACTTGATGCCATACAAAGTTTGGTAGGCTCGCACTTTGGCCACGAATGCTAATGCTAGCGCAAGTCGATGGCACCAGTAGTAAGCCAACAGTAGCCACTACCAAACTGTGATTAAAAACTCCACAGTGCAACCAAAGCAAGGCTAATAAAATGACAGTCTATTGAAGTGAATGCGAGTGATTGTACAATATTTCAAAAGTCAAACTACAGCTGAGTTTCTTTCATTTGTGGCTCTGGTTAGCGTTCACACGACAAGAAGCTGCCCAACTATTTATTTCCTGCTGCTACTAAGCCACAAATGAAAGAAATTCAGCTGTAGTCTGACCTCTAAAATTATTTGACAAACATTCGAATTCACCTCAATAGACTGTGGTCATATTCGAATTGCTTAGGGTGCACTGTGAAGTATTCAATTGGAGTTTGATTGAGCCCTGCCACCATTAACTTACGCTAGCATTAGCATTAGGGCTAAACAGCGAGCTGTCCAAACTACCTACTGCATCTAATGAGCTGTAAATGGTCTCTACCAATAGAACAAGGACTGAAGAAGTCCAAAAACGGACCCTATGTCAAAAATTCCAGCAGTAGGAACAAGTGCCTTGGGGTTCCCTCCCCATGTGTTAGTGCTGGTAAAGGTGCGTGTGTGCCCATTAAATGTGAGTAACTGCCATATAACAAAAATATGCGAAACTTAAATCTATCATCTATCAGAATAAGCCATATGGTATTCATTTTTTAAACTAAAACTGAATCTCAACAAGCACACGTGGAGGGAAAGTTGAGAAAAATAATTTATTTCTTATGAATAAAGAAGAGGGGAATCTCCAGTAGTTCACTGCAGTCTACTCGGTATAAGGAGATCAGTGCCGGGCTGAAACAGATGGCTCTGCTCTGATTGAGACGCAGCACTAAAGCTTCTCATCATGAACTCAAACGAAAACTGTAAATCCTGTGAGTGTCTGCAGCACATTTAGGATCCTCCCTTGATCTTTTCTCGAGTAACACGTTTTTACTGTGGTCAAACAATGTCTTTGTGAATGTGAGTGTGTGTACCTGGATGATGAAGGTCTTGTCCTGGAAGCCTGGTGTCAGGCCCAGCATGCTCATGTAGGACGCCTCGTTGATGAAGTTCTCGATGCCGTGGAAAACTCCACGACCTGTGGCTGAGATACGCCCGTGAATTCCTCCCTGGCTGATGGGCTTTCCTGTCACACACGCATGGGCATTGATGTCCTACACACACACAAATAGATCAGGTGACTTCAGCATTAGTAAAAATGACTTACAAGATATCAAGGTAGATTTCTGAAGCTTTGGTTTGGATTTACCACCCTAAGAGAGCACTATGAGAACAAACAGCAACAACAATGGCCGGGTGTAACTGCAAAATTGAAAAATCTCCATTAAAATACTCATTAGGAACCAGCACTGAGACCAAAATTTATTGCAGAAAACAAAATATGTTATATTGTATTAAAAAATCTGCTACTTTTTTTTGGAATTTAATTCAATACAGACTGAGATTTTTGGAAGCCAGCATCTAGTGGCCAATAGTGGTGCTGCATCTCTATTTCCTACATAAGCTCCAGCTTTCGGCTATGGTGTTAATTGCTTGACATACACATAATAAGAAGATGTGTACTGCCACAGTGGCAGAAGGTAAGACAGCTGACTGCACGTCAGTACTCACTACCCATAATTCTCTGTCCTTAGATACCCAGAGCAGGAATGTGTCACCCACTCCTTACACATACACGCTGTATGTGAAGCAGAGGACACATGACTACTGTCGGTATGGTAAGAGGAGGTCAGAGAGGAGAAAAGAAAGGGGAGCGAGGTAACATGGAGAAAAGAGTGCATGTCATGTGTGGGAGGGTGTGGGAAAGAGTAACATTGGGGTGACTGGGCATGTCTCCTCTCACCACAGTCTTCCAAATCGTGAGCCACTGTGTTGGTTTTTTTTAAGAGGGCACAGGGGTCGGGGGTGGGGGAGCACAGGACTTGGTTGGTGACGCACGCAAACGCTGAACACGTCACATTTCGCCTGATCAACCAGTTAAAATGTATCAAAAAATTGCATTGCAATAGCTGGGTTTCAACCACTAGAATGCAGTTACTACGCACAACTATAACCAAATATGGAAAAGTCAGCTAATTTGCACTAACATGTCAGATTTAAACTTGAATCAATCAAAAACAATACTAAATACTGATTGGATTCGGTTTTCAGCTAAAAAAAGTGGTTTAGGGGTTTAGTTACCCTTTAAGCTTTACTGACCAATCACTTCTAGTCTAGTCTGTACAATCAGTCAGATTCTCTCAACTCTGCAGCTGGCTTTTCCTGACTCACGCTGACTTCATTAAACTTTCTTCTGACCTCAAAACAATTCAAAATCAAGGTCGAGTGAGAGTATTTAATGACTTTTACTTTTGATTATTCAGATCTAAATATCAAAAACAGCTGCAACAGACACGTGAACCCATGTTTAAACACACACATGGTAAATAGGTTCTTCTTTAGTCAAATATACCAAGTCTGATGGGGTTCGATAAGGGAATGCTTAACTGAAAACACACACAAACACACACACACACACACACACACACACACACACACACACACAGGCCTGAGTGTGTTAAGCTTTTAAGAGAGGAGGAATGACTCAGTGGTCAGCTATGAAGGGAGGAGCAGGAAAACCACTGCTTAGGGCTTACATGTGACTCATTCCTTGTTTTTAATTTGTCCTGTTCTAAAATTTGTACCATAAACAGCAAAGTCAACTATATTGGTCGTGCATGTCTGAGAACTCACAGTGTGTGCGATGGTGTTGGCATATGTGTCAGCAATCCAGGACATTTCCCTCTCTCCTGTGCTCATGTCTGGGGCTGGGACATCGATACCAGGTCCTGTTCAAAAAGGTGGGGAGGAGAGGGATGGAGGGAGGAGTGAGAGATTTAATAAAGCTGAATGAATACTTCACAAATGGATGATTAAAAGGATTTTTTTTTAGCTTCAAGTGTATCGTCATCTTGTCAGCATCAATACATATGAGTTGCAGGAGTAACGCGAGTGCCAGGCTTTGTGTCCTTGTGTCACATACACTTGTGCCCTCAAGGGCCTCATACCATAGAACGAGGTCCAAAAACAGAAACAGACATGCAGAGAGAGAGAGAGGAGGGGGCAGGGAATGGGACTACTAAGAAAGACAAAGTTTGACCATGTTACACTCACAATAAGCAGGGCAGTGATGTGTGCAGCTTAGCCTCCACAGTGTATAAAAAGCTACTTGAGAAGATCTTTGTGTAAAACCTCAACAAATGACATAACTGTTGCAGTCTACAAGTATGTAACAGACAGCGTCATCTCTCTCTCTGCCATGTTTGAACTGACCAAATTATAAACAATAACAGGCATCTAGTAGGGCTGTCACTGTTTGAGAGAATGAAGTTCGAACTAATTCAAAATGACCCGTAATTCGTTACCAATAACTGTCGATAAATTTCAAATTATTTATTGATCTTTCCTTATGCACCACTTTTTTTCTGCCATCCACTTTGCTGCCGCTGTTACACCGCAGTATCTCCGTGGCAGGACTAATAAAGGATTATCTTATTTTAGCGTGTAAGGAGAAGGAACTAACGTTACAGCACTCATAACTTAAACACCCAAAGTTGAGTCAACTATGCTAGTGGGCTTATAACGTTACATCTTCACTCCGTTAATTGTGTTGGTACTTTGTGAGGAGGATCAGGATACTGTTGCATGACGTTTTCTAGAGAAATATTTGTGGCTGTTACCACAGCATGTGTCGTGTGTGTGAGAGAGAGAGAAAACAGAAAATAAACTTGTGTGACAGCGCTGAACTTTATAGGCTCTTCTTAACAACTAACGTTTCCATGTGAGTTTTATGCATACTGAATGCTTATCTTACCATCTTAACTTGTAAAAATGGTCCATGAAAAGTTCTGTCTGCTGTTTTGACATGCTCACTATCTGAGTGCTGCTGTCAGTGTGGGTCAGACTGTAGAGCAGGGCAGGAGAGGAGGGGGTGCCTTCTGTCATGATGTGGCAACGGTCGGCTCAGTGGATGATGCGATATAGAGAGACTGCAGTTTACATTTCCAGCAGGTAGTTACAGCTCAAACATGAACATTTCAATCCACTTTCAAACGAATATCCAAATTTTGGATAAAAAAGTGACAGCCCTAGCATCCAGGCAGGGTTGAACCAACCGGCTGTATAGGGGCTGCTGACCTGCTGAACCACATGTAAGTTCACATGTGTTCTTGTGACCAAAATTAATACGAACACCACCACTTTCTTCCAAGAACTAATGCCAATTTATTCCTGTGTCACTATTATGTTGAATAAATTTCTTCCTAAAGATATGCGAATTGCTTATTTTCAACCTTTTCATTTGTTAATGCACAAACCCCTGAGTGATCTCACACAGCGGGTCCTCGTCTGAAATATCTCATACATTTACAGACATTAAGAGATCAGTTGCTATTTCTGCTTCCTCACTGTTTGAAATTCAGGCCCAAGTTGAATTTCAGTGTTTCTTTTAAACCATAATCAAATATCTCCTTTTTTAGTTGACACAGGCACACCCTGAACTACCCCAACCTGAATAAACAGTGCTGGATGACAGGAAATGTTTGCTTCTATGGGTGGAAACATTCACCTCTCACCATCACAACCATTATAATGGAGTCAAATGACGTTAACACCAAGAACACTGGCACGCACCAAGCAGCAGACAAATGAATACTCCTACATGTTATAAAAATAACTTTTAAAGACTTTAGCAATTTGATCAACTGTTTAAATTCACACCCTTACACACAAGAACTCACCAATAAAACCCTTCTTGGCCAGCTCAATGGTGAATCGCCTGGTTATCTTTTCCAGCTCATTATCCTGCAACAGACAAAAACAGTATCAAGTTTAAGAAAATCACTGTAATATGACACTCACAGAAGGGAAGTTATTATACAAAAATGGTCTTAAAAAAAGAGTAAGCAGGAGAAAACTAACACCAATCACAGCAGTGTCCACTAGATACTGAAAAAGAAGCTTCCAGCAATTTAACAAAACTGAGGTTTTGTTTAGAGGTTTCCTGCCGATGAACTCTGAGCTCAAAGGAAACAGCCCCTGTCACTGACCTTCATGCCTGTTTATTCACAGTATCCATCAGTAGACAGACTAAAAACCAAGTACATAATCCAGCAAGAGGCAGGAGGGGGCTATTTGTTACTTAAAGGAATTTAAATTTAAACCACAAAATATTCATGAATCTTATAATCTATTAATATTGCAGTATCTCCAGCCTTTAAATTCTAAGTGCTTAAAAGAATAACATCCTACAGCTGTGCGTTCCTTTTGCATTCCTGTGTGAGAGAATCATACTCTGTTTGTTCGGATGTGAGAAAGAGAGAGAGAAAAACAGGAAAACTGATGTATTTCTTATGACTGCCAGCCTTGTGTTCGTCTTTGTGTCCTATAATCACAGCACAAGGTTAAACATGTCTGCGCATCTCTACATGTGCATGTGTGTGAGTGTCAGGAAGAGGATTGACATTAGACGGCTTACGGAGTAATTCTTTGGGTTGATCTTGACTCCAGCTTTTGCTCCTCCAAATGGCACATCTGGAGGAGAATAATACAGCTTAAAAATCACAGCAACACTGACATTCCTGTGCCAAACACACATGACATTAAGATTAATATGTAGATTCACATTTTTTATGTGTGTGATTGTTAGAAAAGGAAGCAGAAAGACGGATAACCATTCTCTGGCACAGTTGCATGATGAACGACCCTACATCCTGGCAAATACAGTCAAATGCAGTAGATTTTCAACATTTAATATGAGGTGGATGAATTGCAAGAATCTGGTAAGCCAAACAGAATTAAAGGGATATTCCCCAATTTCTGACATACGGCCTTATTTTTAACCAAACCAGCCCTATTCCTACTAATAGTGACCATTTTCAAATCATTTGATGCAATACAGAGTTTGGATGGCTCGCTGTTTAGCCCCAATGCTAATGATTAATGCAAGCGCAAGTCAATTACAATAGGGCTCTACCAAACTCCAACTAAACACTCCACAGTGCACTCAAAGCAAGTCCAATGTGACAAAATTTTACTGAGACGAATTTCAGTGTTCGTAGAATAATTTTAGAAGTCAAACTATGGCCAAATTTCTTTAATTTGTGGCTTGGTAGCCACAGGAAGTAATTAGTTCAGCAGCTTCCTGTTGTTGTTAGTGCTATCCAGAACCATGAATGACAGAAATTCAGCCATATTTTGACTCCAGAAATTATTCTACAAACATACTTTTCACCTCAACAGACTGTTTTCATATTAGACTTGTTTTACGTGCACTGTAGAGTGTTTAATCAGAGTTTGACAGAGAATGCTACTGCTGCCATCAACATGCGCTAGCGTTAGCATTTGTGGCTAAATGGCGAGTAATCCAAACTCCATATGGCATCAAATAGTCTCTATCATTAGTCATAATAGTGGTTTCTATTAGGTGGAAAATGAGGCCTTATGTCATGTCAAAAATTCTGGAATATCCCTTTAATACTGGACGTATATGTAGAGATCAGTGGATAAGCAGCAGGAGGTTTTGTGAAGAGCTGTGAAGACTTTAATACTTACCAACAACGGCACACTTGTAGGTCATCAAGGAGGCCAAGGCCTTGACTTCATCCACAGACACATCTGTACTGTAACGGATACCTGAGGGAAAGACACACACACACACAGGAAGAGTTTACAACATGGCCACCACAAAGAAAAGAAAAAACGTTGGGTTTTTTTGTTTTGTTTGTTTTTGTTTTGTTTTTTTTTTGTTTTTGTTTTTAAAAAAACATTTTCACATTTTTTACCAAATTAATCTTTCCTGTATTGAAATTATACATGCAAGTTTATGAGTTAAAGTGACTATTGAAACTGTAACACAAAGTGTCCTGAGTGCTACATGAGGAAATGTTTAGCCAGCAGTGAAACTATCTCCTCTGTATGTGCAGCTACACAACAGAAAAAAAGGGAAATGAGTAGCGGAAACTATCACAGAGCGGACTGGACCATTATGTTCTCAACAACCACCACATAAACAGGTCAGAGATCACTGATTAGTGCTGGTAGTCACGTTAGCCACAATGGGCGGGTGGAGACCGAGTGAACCAATCGCAGCCCTCCATTCTGACCCCAGCCCTGAAGTTGCAGTCATTCATTCCTGTTGTCTAGGGTTTACTGCCATCGCCAGGGCAACACATGTGTGCTGCGTTATGTGAGATCATACAGCCAGGTTGCCCAAGTTATGCTACTCGATCTTACTGGCACATTACGTGTGAGTGTGTGTGTGAGTGTGTGTGTGTGTGTGTGTGTGTGTGTAGGAAAGAGTCTGTATGGCAGCACCAAATATAGAATATCCAGAGTCAGCTTACACAGAGAAACTCAAGGGCAAATAGCACAAAGAGGAGATAGCAGATTGCTTTATGAAGTAAAAAGCAACATGAGTGTCTATTTTCTCGTTACGATGTAAGTTAAAACACCAGAAGCACAAGTAAAAGTCAACCAACCACGATGTTATCTAAAAGTGTCACCCAATGCTGCAATTAAGTCCCCACCTACTTTGATTTGCGTCACTGCAGTTGAAAGGAAAAGACCAAACTTCTTATAACAAAGCTCAATCTTTCATACTGCTGCTGTGGTTCTCCCCATATCTCTAGTTCTATTCATCCGAGATCAGCTGAGTTCCTTTGGGCCAACAAAGGACAACATTAAGCTCACTGATCAAATTAAAAGAAAAAAAAAAAAACAGGCTGCCTACCCTTCCCCCGTCCATTTCTCCACCAAGCCAACAGCTCACCACAGCAACCAGATCCAAAACATTTCTTGAAACACATTCCTCTGAAATGGGAGGCAGACTTTTTTTGGAAATATAGTGAACTCACACTGAAAGTTAGTCGGAGCAGTGTGATATCCACAGTCTGGGCTACAGGCAGACATGTTTGAACTGTTCTGTAATTCTGTTCTGCTTTAATCATTCAGTGCATTTACCCTGTAATGTTATTGACACTTTTTCATGATTGTATCCTCTGATGAATAGCTATTTTTTCCTTAGTGCACCTATAAGAGCTTTTAAGTTTCCTAAAAGTTAAGTATACAGTTATTGATACTTGTAGAAGCTGTGCTAAGGGTAGAGGCATTTCGTTCCGTTGTTCTACTCCAGCAGTGTAAAAAAGTGAATTTGGAGTGGTTGAAGTCTCTCACAATTTAATAACTACGTGAAAATCCATTCAAGCTAAAGTACTTAACTGTGAGAAACAGAATACAGCTGTCACATTTCTTTTTTTCATTAATTTAACATCCAGTCTACACAGCTTTTTTTTTAACTTTATGCATTATGGAGTGTCCCTGCATATCTACTGCTGCACATATGCTTTCCATGCGACAGCAGTGACATTTACTCTAAATATTCTTTAAAAAACTGGAGTGGCTGGTACTACTCCACAATGGAACAACTTTCCAAACACACACACACACACACACACACACCGCTTTGAGGTAAGAAGCTCACTAGGAGAGTCAGTAGAGAGCAGTGTGATGCAGCCCAGCGGCTGTCACTCCACATGGCTCTCAGTGGGGCTGTATGAGCGCGGCATGCATACACAAAAACAGCCTTTGCACTTTGTAGTTTGACCTGAACACAGCCGAGGGTCAATGTGCTATTTTAATAAATAACCCACTGAAAAATAACTGCTGTTACATCTGTCCTACACCTCTAAGACTTTGGCTTGAAGGTCCTATTAGGTTTATTTAATGGGGCATTGCAATAATTAACCTTTTATTTAAATCAAATTCTGTACCGTGCATATTCTTTTCGTGTAGGTCTATTGAAGATCTGATTGCATGATCAGTTTTAGTAGTTGCTGATGATCAACTATCACCATGGGAGATATTATTATAAGATAATGTAATTGCGATCAAAACAAAGAAATCTTTTCACATTTTTCAAAAGCAATACGTCTTTTAGCCACCAACAAGGCCACCCACCTAAAGTATGTCCCTTTACGTGTCATGTACGCTACATCTATTTCCTTTGGGACTACATTTCCTCAACCGCAGAGCATCTATATTCCTACGCACAACCGCAGCCGTAGGGAAATACTTGTCTGAAAGCTGTTAAAAGTTCAGGCTATGTGTTGAATAATATTCATTTTGTTGCTTTGCATGTTTTTGATGCACACAACGCCTTCTTCTGTCATTTCCAGTCAAGGCTGTTTAGTAAAATTTAAAGCTTTTCTGATTATTTTGATTCGTTTTCTTGTTTGGATTTGCAGCGCCTCATGTCTGCCATTAACACTGCCTGCTTTAAACATTTGATGATGTTTAACGGTTAAAAACATTCATTAGAAATTTAGAAAAGTACTAAAAAAGTAATCAAATGTTATAGGCTACATTATTTTGATAAAGTTACTGAAATACTTACATTACTTATTACATTTTTAATGGGGTAATTAGTTATCTATAACTTATCCAAAGTAATCTTCCCAACCCTACGCTCTGACAGAGGGCGAGCTGAGCTTTATCAGCAGCAGGTAAGACACTGACAAGGTTTAAGTGCTTCACACAACCACACATCAACAGAGCCAAACTATTCCTTTAACACTTGTTTTGATTTGTGTGTCCCATTACTGTGAACACTGGATGCCACTGTACTTTAAATCTGGAATAGAGAATATGAGAAAAAAGATATTACCACAGTGGAGGACTGTTAATGCAAGGCTGGGTTTTGAATTACCTTGAGATGGAAGTGATGCTGCTCTCCACAGACTTTTATGGAATTAATATAGGCAATAAACCCATTTTAGGTTATTGAACTTAGCTATATGGCTTCCTTTATTGATCTGTCACTGATAATTTGCTGGACAGTCTGGAAATCCATAATACACTTTTTTTTCTAGTTGGCACAAATGAGAACAGTAGAGTCATCGCAAAATTTAACCATCAGAGTGAAAAGGGCAGCTTTACTTTATTTATGTTATTGACCTAGTTTATGTGCCCTCATTATTTTCCAGGTTAGTTTGATTTTTTATTACATTTTGCTTTCACTTATGGTCGCGCTACTTTCTCTCCTCTTCCTTCCGTGTTTTACCAAGGGAGGGGCTAGAACTTCCACACACCAAGCGGAGCAGAGGCAGGTGAAGTAAAGATAATTTTACATGAGTTGAAGAATTTTTTCATGTTACCAAACATCTGAAAATTTGTCAAAAATCATCACTGAATTTCAGGAAACAATCCTGAGCTGTGATGCAACCCTTTTAACAATTGACTATTACATTTTTACTTTCATTCAAAAAGAACAGCGAGAACTACTGTTGCACGTTATGGATTATGTTAAAGCCTCGGTGTACGTGTTACACAAAGTAACGATTAAGTACAGTTATATTTACCTCTTTTGTTTTTATGAATTCAAAAAAAATTCTGTGACTCAAAACTGCAATTCAATGCAAACATGTGCCTTGTGATCTGTTGCACGTTTGTAACACAGTGCCCTCACACAACATGCATCTCTTCAGCAGAAATATGTCTCCTTAGAAGAGGTCAACATCTGCTAAATCAAGCAGACAGTGTGGAGGGGTTTCATGGTGTTAATAGCAGGCCAGTGTCTACTCCACACCATTCAAACACGCCCTTTGACTGACTGGCTTACTGAATGGTCCGTTGCTTTCTACTGAGAATGCCTCCTCTTCACACACCCTCCCCCACCTGTCACACTGCTGACAAATAGGAATGCATGGAAACACCACCACCCCCAGCCCCAGCTCTCACACCTCCTGTCTTTAATATATATCACACATTACCCAAAGTGCACTGCAGCAGCAGCTTATAATGCCTTAGCTTTGAACCTTGAACCAAAGAGCATATGTCACCCTGTCTTTTCATACTCCCATAGAAGCCTTTGATGATAATATCTACATAAAGTTTATTTAAACAGTTTTGGGGTTTTTTTGCATTTGTCTACAAAATGACAGAGAATAACAGTGTTTGCACTTGCCCTGGTTTGACACATGCCTGTTTGCCTGAGTGCAAGAAGCACTGGACAGAACAGTTCTTGAGCAATAGCTCTTAAATGGTGAACCATGTGTTTTGTGCAGCCAAGGTCTGACATGCTCAGTGACCTCACATCTGATGCCTTCAGGGCTCCCCTCTCATTCATGTCATTCATCTGACACAAAAATTAGAGTAAATGTTGACCGGATCAATGATATCAAGAAATGAACAGGTTCATCACTCCAGTTTTAAAACAGACAGACATGGATGATTAGAACCTGTATATGGAATGACTAAATTAATCTTGAAAATTTAAGATCAAGGTCCTAAACTCAACAATGTCCATTAAGTATGAGGGGCTGCAGCACTTTGACGGTTAGCTTGCTGTTAGCCTGCAAGCTAACAAACTACAGTAACAATACAGCCACCCACAGGTGTGCAGGAAGGTCACTGTAAACTGCACAAGTAGTCTCATGTAAGCACTGGGAGGCTGGCATACACAAGAAACAAACAAAACAAACATGCAGTGACACTGGAACAAAACTGGGACGCTGTGTGTAACGGCAGCTGTTTTGCGCATAAAGTAGCTAATGTTACTGCTAACCAATGCTAAGTAAGTTAGCTGGCTAAAGCTAGCTGTCATAAGGGCCAGTCGGAAGGGTTTGTGTCAATTCTTACCCCCTTTGCAGGGTGTTCTGTGCTGGCTGTGCTGGGCGCGGTATCCTTCCACCACCTCCCACTCTCCGTTATCTCTCTTGATTGGAAAAGACACGCTCAGGACGTGATTACAGGGCTTGATGATGCGCAGGATACCCCGCACACGGTTCCTCTTCTGCTCGGGGCTCTCCCTGATTCTCAGGCCCTCCACCAACTTGTCCTCCACGATGGCAGCGCCGCGGTCGAAGAAGCCCTCGACCATCTTGAAGAAGTTGGGGTCGTCAGGCTGGTCCGCTGCATCGGCATAGTGACGGACCCGCATCAGGGACGAGGATACCGGGAGAGCGGAGTCTACGCACCCCGAGGCCAGGGCACTACCCGCAGAGCGGCTCAGCAGCTCCCCAAAATACCGATACATGTCTAAATTAGCTAACCGTCTAAACGAACTAATAAAAAGGGAACTAAACAGCAAGGACAATGGGGGTGACGACAGGAAAAAGGGGGTAGAATGAGCGACGTGGCAGCTCCTCACCGTTTCCCGTTCTCTGGCCGAGTGAGGAATGACATTCTGTGTCAGTTTGCTTTAAAAGGCAGCACGAGCCAAGGAGAGCAGCGGGGGCTCCTCGGGATGCACGCGGAAGAGGAGGACCATCTGAGGCGCGCGCCAGTGTGGAGCAACTGACAGCGCGCGCTCCCGAATTTGCACCGTTGGCAAATGAAAAACTGAAGAAAAGTTAAAAGACAAAAATCATCGTAATTCTGCTTTTAATTATAATCATTGATGAATCGTGCAATGATCTACTGGCAAGCTACTATAAATCGGAATCGCATGCTTGTTCAAAGTGGTTAGTTTGTTAGGTTTAGGGTTGCCAACTACCCGAAAAATAAATAAGGGACACCTCATTGGCAGAGCCGGCCAGCCCGATAACCTTCACCCTTCCTGGTGTCATAAATTTTTTTAGCCCTTTTTTGTATGTGTAAAGCGATTTTT
>JAPQLA010000014.1:6946961-6958892 GCA_029822935.1 Naso vlamingii
CACACACACACACACACACACACACACACGAGTGCACACACACACACATGCATCTTCAGCTTCTCCTCTAACTTGTACTACTATCTCTGCCATTGATACATTTTTGTGTGTGCGTTGTACTGTGGGAACTTCATGTAGAGGAACACAGCATTTTATGATTTATTGCAAAGCAGAAGGAAAAACGCAGCCTTGAGCTCCTGACATGACCACACACACACTCTCTTCTATAAACACTCACTCTCCCACAGTTGTGCTTATACACAAGGCAAGAGAGAAGCAGGAGAAAGAAAGACTGGAAGATAGTCAGTGTGACAAATGCAGGTGCACAAAGGAGTGACAATGAAGTACTGAGGAGGAAAAAGATCCGTGGCATCTGTGTGTGTGTTTGTGTGTGTAATGCATGATATAAATTTGAAGATTAACTTGTCGCTGATTCTTCTGCACCTGTGCAGGGGAGGCGTGGATTAAAAAAATATTGACCACTCCAGTCTGTCTGAAGAATGCAACTGTTCAGTGTCCTTGCTTGGCAAGCTTATAATTGCATAAAATGAAAAATTCAAGACTTTTTTCACAGCAAATATTTTGATTTGTCAAACACAGACATAACTAATATGAACGATGAATGCATGGCATTTAGGAGGTAGGTTTTCAGGGTCCTATTACCTGCTATTGTGCATTTTTATTCACTGAGAGTTGGACACTTTATTGTATCACAGCTGTCAATGTTAGAATATCTCCTGTATTCATCTGTATATGCTGGTAATGGCTGATGTAGCCTCGAGTTACTGGTCTTAAAGTCCCTATAAGAAACTTCGAACTGGTTATGAAGCAGTCTTAATTTAATTCTGATGCATCACATCTTATCTACATCTCCAAATGAGACCATTGGCGAGGAGACTGAAGATTTCTATCCTTTCTTTTTCTCAGGAAGCAGAAACGCTACGAAATGCTTTACGGCACACAGACCGAAAGAGACAATTTGCTGTTTACGAACATGATCGTTCTGCTGTTCTCATTTTTACTATCTATGGTCGGAAATAGGAGGATTTTTTTCTTTAGATAATTTCAATATTTTGTGTTTAGGGCCAAACTGGTGTTCTGCAAATACACAGCATGTTTCTTTCTCTCTCTTCCACAACGAATGCTCGTGCTAGACAAGATCTTTACAACAGTAACAGCTGCTTAACACAAAATGAAAGTTCATCAGAGGAGCTTTAAAGCTGCAGTTATTAACTTTTGCTAACAAGCTAACGTTAGCTGTAGCATAAAACTCATTGGGTAGCAAATCCGCTGCAGCCATTTGCTCTGTTTTATTGTGTTTGTTGTCGCTCTCTCTTTGAAGTCCAGTTTGAACCGAGACAAAAAAGGTTGCAGGGAAAGTTGCGGTGGAGTAAACTGGTCTGTCTCAGCTCGAGCTCGAGCAGACGGACGGTGTCGCTTGCAGTCACTCTGTTGTTGACAGAGGTGAGTCAGAGCGTGAAGGCACGAACAGCTAATCAGCTTGTACGGACGTCACCTGTCACTAATAAGCGGCCTAGACCGGCCAATCAGGACAGAGAGTACAGAGAGCGTCACTGATGGGGCAAATAGAACGGGAGTGATTTCTATAAATCCTGAATACAGAGGCATGGGAAAACATCGAGATCTCATGATACTTTCAGACCACGTCACTAAATAAAAGCTGTCTATGGGCATCATGACATTTTTTCTAAATAGAACACAAAAAAGTTATTGATGTTTATCCCAAAGTCAATAAACTGCAGCTTTAATTTTGTCACCTTTATTTGTTCCTTTTCTTTTTTTGTCTTTAACTGAAATACCATCAAATCTTCATTTGTTGTATTTGTTTTTATTGTTTTTTAATCTTAATCTTAATATTTTCTTTAATATCTGATTTCTAATATGTTTTCTGTGCTTCTGTAAAGCATATGAATTGCCTTGTGTCTGAATGGTGCTATATAAATAAACTTGCCTTGCCTTTAAGCAGAGATGTGGAGCTTATTACAGCGGTGAGACACCTTGGATATACCAACTAGCACAACAACATAATCACAATGACATTTTTAGATCTTAGACTCCTTCCAACAGGGCTCATGCAAATATACAGGAAAAAGTCACTCACAGTAAGTTGAATCTAATTCGAACTTGCAGATTAACTTGTTATAGTGTGCAGGCTTACACTAGAAATCATCTTAAAGTCCAGACAAGTCGACAATGTGTGAGATGTCCTGAGATGGCCACTGTAGAGGAGAAACTCTTAGATTTATGTAACATTGCCTTTGATCTGGTGGTGCCTTCAGGCCAAATTTTACATTTATTATTCCACAAGTAATAAGGGTCTAAATTTCTAGTTTTCATCCGTCCAGGTTTTATCTCCTTGTGTGTAATGAACATGACAGCCTTATGAGGCTTCTTGTATGGCTGTGCTTTACCTCTTTATGTAAAATTGGAGGTGCATGTAAACACAACACAACTGTTTAGAGTTGCTTCTAATACCTCATTAATTTCGCAATGCAGTCTTTATCTCAGTTCTAGTTGGCTGTGGTCAGCGACAGCACAGTGGCAGATGGCTACAGCCCATCACAAGCCTTTTGTACAGACTGTTCAGCGAAATACAAAAAAAGCAAAAGCAAAGAAAGAGAAACAGTGAGAGACGAGGCAGATCGACTCGGGAGGTGTTTATAGAAATAGTAAGTCCTTGTAGCTGCTCTCACCTGAGGACGTGAGCTCCACTCTGCAGTCTCAGGGATCTTTCATCCGCCAAACTGCAACTCTGCAGAGACTTAAAACATTCTCTGCACTGACTCATACTTCAAAGCCCTGTTTGGTATGTGCAAAGGGGTATTTATGTGTGTCTACTGTCCCAGTTAGACAGAACAGGACTTTATGGAAAAGGTGCTGCTTTACTTTACTTTGATGCAGCGAGAGGTGAAAGGGAATAGGATGACTGCGGGGGAACCTTAAACAAGTAGTTTGTCAGACGCAGATAGTTGAAGGAATATTTCCAGAAATACAGAGTTAGATGAGGTAATCCTCCCATCATGTGTGTGTGCATTAAATATAGAGTTAGGGTGGAAACTGATGATTTTTTTTCATTATAAATTCATCTGAGTGATGCCTTGGCAGTTGGTGAGGTTCGTGGTTGGGTAAG
The DNA here is from genome assembly GCA_029822935.1 of Naso vlamingii. Classification (NCBI taxonomy): domain Eukaryota; kingdom Metazoa; phylum Chordata; class Actinopteri; order Acanthuriformes; family Acanthuridae; genus Naso; species Naso vlamingii. Next base: position 6,950,113 of record JAPQLA010000014.1, read on the forward strand.
ACACTGAGGACTCAACAATGTAGAGGTTTTTAAGGCCCTTTTAGACACAAATTCATTTTTAGCTGCATTCTCTGCTGAGTTCAAAGCACTCACAGCAACCCTGTGCCCAAGGTTGAACCTGGCTGAACAGAGCGCAGTGCTGCCTTTGTCTCTGTGTCTGAAAGGGTCTTTTAACAGCAGAGTCGACCAGAAAGATTAAAAAAATATACTTTAGAGAAGCGATATCGTGAGTTTTATGGATATGGACAAAGCCGAGCTACCGCATAACAAATGTAGGCCTGTGTTTTAATGGGAGCTCTGACTCATCAGTCTTTAACTCTCTAAAAATCAAATTCTATGTCCTTAAGAAACAATTTCAGTGAATGCTGATTCAAGAGGAGCCATGAGCCAGCTTTGAATTTTGTTTTATACATTCAACCCCTCTAACTTTTTTTATATAGGCTATTCATGTCACTCAGCAAATAATCAGGCAGGTTTTTTTTTTCATTTATTGTGAGTGAGAGAACACTTGATTTAGCTCCATACTCTTGGATCTGTTTTTAGGCTGTAGAACAGTTGTGCAGGAGACTTTGGCCAATCACAGTTAATTACAGAGAGAGGACATTCTTATCAGCATTTCTAAAAGTGCAGATGAACATGTGCATCCCCTCAGTTTGTGAAATCCTACAGAAAGTACTGCAACTTGTGTTACATTTCCAATACTTTATTCCCCTTCAATTGCATATAATAGGCCTACAAGACGTGTGTAAACACGTCCCACCTCAACGCAGAGCTTCGGGAGCTTCTGTCAGTGAGCGGCAAATAAACATGACGTCAAGCCGTAGGAACTTTAAAGGGAAGGCACTGATGTGTGTGTGGTGCACCAGCCTCTCATCCTGCTGTTGGAGGGCATGGCAGCTCCTCTGCAGCCTGAAGCGCTCTGCCCTTAGGCACGAAGCGCCTCTCAAAGCGATTTTGAGACGATACGAGTTGACCGGGGACGGCTGTTTTGGCGAGACATGTACGAGGTGTGAGATTTAATGGGGCAACATCTCCTTCTGCTGCCACTTGAACTTGTGGGTTTGGTGGGATGGGCTTGATGCAGGGGCATGACGCGGAACAGAGAAGGCAGAAGGTTTTGGAAGGTTCTGCAGCTTTAATTAACTTATTGTTGCAGTGTTACTCTTAACCTTCAAAACAGGTATGAACTTGCTATTTTACAAGGTGTTAACGTTCTGGAGGAATTGCTAGGCAACAAGGAAGTTACTACTTCAAGCAAAAGTATAATCAAGTAGGCTGATGTAACCCACTTCTTTACAGATGACACAAATAAGATATAATGTGTGAAGCCTAGAGGTTCTGCCAGGAAAACAGATTTTTTAATATTTGGACAGAGCCAACTTTTTCCTCTCACAGCCTACATGTTACACTAAGCTAACTGGCCTCTGGTTACAGTTTTTTTAATGGAAGATATGAGAATGTTATTGATCTTCTTATTTAACTCTCCCCTTTGCAAGAGAATTAGCTTATTTCCCATGACGATCTCTAACAAAACTTACTTTGAGTTGCCAAGTCTTTATTACACACTCATCTGCTCTCATGGTTGTGAGCAAGACCAAGTCACATCTGCTGGCAGATGGGAGCAAAAACCAACACACAAATGCACTCCAGGCTCACTTGGGTAATATTTTATTTACTCGTTAATCTTCAAAACTATTTTTCATAATAAATTTCCACTTTATGTTCATCAAAGAACCGTAACAATAAAAATAAAAGTAAATACTGTAGAAAAATTGTACATATAGAAAATAAACATGGTTAATGAACACCTAGATGTAGAATCCCGTCGGTTGAGACACTTCCTTTTGTTTCAGATGGCAACACAACAGAGATAGAGGGAACAGAAAGCTATAGACAGAGGAACTGAGGGGGCAGAAACATACGTAACAGTGGGGGAACAAAAGAAGGGAGGGACCAGTTAAGAGTGGAGAGAACAAGGGAATATGAGAAGTTAATTTTGACATTACACCTTTAAATCTCACACACAGTCCTTTTCATGTCCTTCTTTGTCCTGGTCATTTTGCATGCATCTGACTGGTCAGGTACGTTGCTTGGAAGAACTAGAGGGGCTTGGTCGTGTCATGGCACTGCTTGTATTGATATATTGTGAAGCTACAATTCTTCAGCTGTAGAGGGCTCAGACACTGCAAAAGTCCATAAACAGATAATTAAAATGTAGCCCATCGGAAACCCTTCTGTCTGTCCTGTGTTGGTCACACCATGAGTATTGATAAATCAGTCAACCAATAGCATGAAGACAAAAGGACACAAAGAGAAAGAGAGAAAAGGGAGAGCCAATGAAATCAAAGCAACTCAAGTTGTCATATAGCCAATGGCATTATGAGCTGGAAATTTCTATCTATTAGCAACACATGGTAACATTTACTTTGTTCTGTTTTTGATTCTTTTCCTCAGCTGGTTTTTGCTATAAAAGGTGGTCGGTCAGAGCAGGTATAGTGGGTGTGGCCTATAAGACATCAGGCTAAAAAACAGGACATGGCCTGTGGTGGGCGCACACAATCCAGGCATGGCACTGGAGTTACACTGCAACCCGCAACACCACCCACTCCTCCTCTTTCTCCTCCCCCTGCAAACAAACAAACCTACCACCACCTCTGGACTTCGTAGGACACGCCACCACTTCACAGCACAGCTCAGAGACTCAGGCATGCAGCACACTCGAGATGGTCACACTTTGTCAATGAGGATTTGAACCGAGAGTCGATTCAGAGAGTAAATCATTGTTGAATCTCACAGACTGAAAACCATTGAAGTGCGTATTTAGGAATACTTCAAGCCAAGGTAGTAAGTTTATGATGGTGGTGTGTCACGGTGTAACCTCTGGAGTTTCAACGCTGTATAAATCACACGGAGTAAGATAATTCACGTGCAATAAGACCCCCCCCTCCCTTCCCCAAAGAGTCTATACTGCCCAAATGTTCTTCATATTCATCGTTATCATTGCCGTAACAATTATCATAATGGTCTTTGTCATTTTCACCATTGTCTTCTTGGTAATCTTCAGTCTGATGAAGATATGGTGGGTCTTTAGCATTGCAGGTATGTGCATGTCTGCATGTGTAGACTGTTTCTATTTTCGTGTGTATGCATGTGTGCTGTACGTGTGTGTATGTGTGTGTGTGACATCACAGTCAAGCACGACTGGTGTCCGTAGGTAGCATCTGAAGTCTCAAGTATCCTGTCCAGGAAAATTTCTGTCAGTTTTCTGCTGATTTCACCTTTACGATTTACAGGTTGCCGTAAAAACATCAGCTCTGTAGCGTAACAACCACAGCCCATCCGTTATATTAACGGCACCAGCCCTGCCTCTGCTTACTCACTCGTCATTCACTGTCTCCATGGCTACACCCTGATTTTCTGTCCCGTAGCTTGGGCTTAGACTTGAACCGTCGGTGTGCTTGTTTCTTCGGCGTCCTCTGTGCTTCGTCAAGTCCTGTCTGCTAACAGGGAGGAAGGCCAAGAAGCTTGGAAGAGACACTTAGTGCTTTTCTTGGTGTTTTTACATCAGCTTTGTTCTCGTGATCCACTCTCTCGCTCCACACTCTCAGTCTGCCGTGTGCTTCACTTGAAGTCTTCATCAACCTCTCTGAGTCCAACAGGAGAGGTTCTTCCTGTGGCAGGGGAGTGACTGGTCTTTTTTTATCTTGCTGGCCCCGAAATGGTTCATAACTGGGAGTTGAACTGGTGCTTCTTTAAATCATTTGGAATGGTGTTTATGTTCATATTCATAAAACAAGCCTCTCTCTGAGGCTCTGCTCATTGGTAAATACTGTACAGTAAGGGTCCATGCCCTCGGGCCAGTCTGTATGTGTGTTTGTGTGTGTGTGTGTGTTTGTGCTTAAATGTATGTGCTTGTGTGTGTGTGTGTGTGTGTGTGCTTAAATGGGTATATGTTGTGCTTGGAGCATGTGTGCAAGTGTGATTATTGGAGAGTAAACATTAACATCAGCATGTCTATGTCAGTGTTCATGTGTGTGTATTTTTTTTAAGAATATATCTATTTATGTACATATACCGTTATATATAAAGGTGTATGCGTATATGTCTGTGTGTCGGACATCTTCCGCCTCAGACGTAATACTCCTTGTCTTTGTTCTTCTTGTTCTTGGAGATCTTGGCGATGCCCAGCGGCTTGTCCTTGGTGCTGCCGTTGGGCTGCGTGGCTGAGTTGCTGATGTAGTTGCGGCTCTCGTCCACATGGTAGGAGCCCTCGTCGCGGTTGCGGTACTTGTACATGGCATACAGGAGGATGAGGATGCAGAGGGCCGCGGCCGCCACGATACCCACCACCATGCCAGTGGTGCTGCTGCTCTCCCGCACCACTTCAGATGGACCTGGAAACACCTTCACTCCCGTCTGGGGAGGAAGGGCTGCAACGGGAAAGAGGAGGCATTTGAAATTGCATTACCGTTTACTGCCTACATTATTAATTTGCATTTCACGGCAAGGTGATGGTTGGAGAGCTGGAGCGAGAAGATACAATGCATCAACATGATGAATTATTTGACATGCATTTTGCATAATTCTACAAGTTGATAAAGGAAGGCTGCAGCTTCGAGCCAAAGCTGTTTCCATATTATCACATAATGTGCAAAGAGATTACATTACACCAAGTTGAGAGCAGAGCCGGAGCAAAGGTGCACATTATATCAATTTTTATTACATGCATTTGACACTTTATGACATACACAGGCAGCGAGGGCTGCAGCATGGTGATATATGGCATCGTATTAAAAGGTTGTTGTAAAATAGTGTGCATGTGAATTCTCTGGGCTGGATGGAGTTGAGGTGAGGGAGAGAAGAGAAGAAAAGAAAGGAAAGAAGAAAGGAAACAGAAAAAGGGAGCATGAATGACAAGGGACAAGTGAAGGTGAGGGGAGGGAGATTGTGGAGTGGATCGAGAGAGTTAGGTAAAGCCTAGAGGGAGAAACTTGAGTGGAAATGAGAAATTCATGTAGCGAGCAACAAAGCAATCGGAAAAAGTGATGGTGAGAGTGCAACACACACGATTAAAAAAACTCAAATGGCAGAGTCTCACCTGAACTGGGGTCACAGGGGTCAATGTCTTCATCATCGCTGGGACACTCAGCCGATGCCACAAGCAGGTCGTCTGCCGACTATGGAGGGAAGATGCAGAAAAAGCATGAACACACATTTACTGTTTAGACACAAACTCGTTATCCACAACATCTCCAAGAAAAAGCAGCCTGAGCTTCACACCTGTTCTGCTTATTTTCTACATGTGTGAGCACACAGCACCAATCCATCGCCCACCCGTTCCCCTGTTTGCCACAAACACTCTCGCCTGTTACGGCCCCCAGCAATGGCAGGCGGCCAATGCTGGAATACCAAGCAGAGAAGAAGAAAGGAGGAGGGAGGAGAGAAACATCGGATCCTGTTCAAAACCACAAGGGGACAGTCAGTCATCATCTCCTACTCTCTTGACCCTCCCCCTCTTCTTCTCTCCTCTGGCCTCTCCATCTTCCACACCTCCTCTGTTCTACGTCCTCCTCCTGATATGTGTTGGAGAATGCATATAGTGAAACTAAAGATGAAATTAAACTCTCTTTTTTCCAGTTTTTATTAAATATCCCAGCTTTATTTAAATCTCTTTATTTCACACTCCTCTGTGAGCAGCATGGCCACAGCCTGCTAGCATTTCAACCTTTACCCTACATCAACCGACCAACATCTCAGCAGCCGCTCTTTCTCCGTGCTCCGCTCCCTCTCCATGGAAAAGGAGCCCTTTTTCCTCTCCATCCCTGCTCCTGTTGCCATGGCAACTCTAAGTTCAGGCTGTTAAAAAATGATGGGGAATAAAAAAAGGAGTGTGCACCCTCAGTGGGGACCTGTGCATTGATTTGCCATTCCAGCCAGAGTGTGAGGAGAAGGGGAGGAGGAAGAGGGAAGGAAAGGAGGGAAAGATGGATGGATAAAGGGAATTTTAGGAAAAAGGTAATTGGGGAGAAAGGGAGAGAAAAGGAGACAGAAGAGGAGGAGGAGGACTTCAAAGTGCTGCGGTCTTTACTTAACACTGTGCTAATGTGCTCCGCATATTCATGAACTACTGTTAAACATCGCCCGCCTTGGCGCTTCGGCATGAGATATGAATGTGTGTATCTGTATGTGAATGTGTGTGTGCGTGTGTGTGTTTTAACCACACTGGGTGCTCAGTGCCAGCACTAAATTAAAACTGGATTGTGATGCATTGCAGTAGATGTTTGTAACCCACAGAATAAAGGAGAGAGAGCAGCAAAGCGATAAAAGAGGAGAGCTCTAGAGGCAGATTACAACCAGACCAGAACAGAATCTGAACCAAATCAAAGTGCTAAGTGGTCGATGATGTCTTTGCTAAGACCTGTAGGCTATATTTCAAACAGAAATTCATTAAGCTTTTTCTCCGTCCTTGGTTTCTCCGTGTCTTCGCCTCTTTGTCTTTGCAATAACATAGATTACATAAGGTTGGGGAGGCAGACAGTTTATCCATCCGAACGAGCCCACACTGGCCTTGCATGGTGTGGTCTTGGTCCTGACAAGTCTACTGTTTCTTTTAGTTCAGCCTGAAACATACATTAGGTTATTGAGGCTTGACTCTGTCCCTTTCCTCCACTGCCTTTCCAATCAGTTCTGCCCACTGGACTGTCAAATGCTGCTAGGGTGAGCTTAGCCTCTGGAATCCAGCCAGTCAATAAACCTCTGTGCCTTTGCCAAGATCCAAATAGCACAAGAACCAATCAGCCGGCAGGAAATCACATCACCCCTCACTGTCACTGATCAATGTCGCGCCACCATGCTTGATTATTGATCCAAAGACACCTATGTGCCCTCCGCGGAGACCTTTTTTTGTATCCTGATTCCAGCCAAACAAAAGCAGACAAGTAAATTTACCAAGGCCCCTCCTCTGATCTGTGACATCTCCCTGTCAGCTGATCACCCCATTCAGCCGGGAAGGCGTCAATTGGGCTATTGATCCTGCTATCACATGGGAGATAATGAACACAAGAAAAACTACAGACATGCCAAATACAATTTAAATCACATCAATGAACCACACAAGTTTACAGAAGATGTACTGAGGAGATGTATTCCCAAGAAACCTCCGCCCCTCCAGCCACCCCCCCTCTGTCCCTCCCTCTTTGTTCCCATCTTTTCATTGTCTATCAATAGAGCATGCTGACACACTGATGGACACTGATGCACAGAGATAAGAGAGGAAAAAAAGCAATACAGGAGGGAAGAGAAAGGAGGTGAGAGAGCACAAGGAGGATATCTGCATGCTGAAAGAGCAAGATCTCTACCTGAGCAGCCGAACAGTGCCAGCGGCCGTCCATGCCTCCCTGACTGCCTAGTTCACACATAGTGGCTGCACTCTGTCCTCACACACACTTGCAGAAGATTCAACAGCTTGTCTGCTACTTTCACAACTGGAAATCAAGCACACATGTACATACACAAGCCTCTATAGTCGCTTAACATGCTCCATTGGTCTCTTTCTATTTAGACACATCTACACAGACACACGAGCGTACACCAAATCAGGCTGAAGTTGGCAGGCTGATGAATAGATCCTGACGAGAGAGGAGAGAAGCTAGCTCCACTACTGCAGATGGTGAGATAGACTCATACACCGCCTGCATTAACAGCCTATCACTGGAGCTCAACCACAGAGAGAGAGGGTGGGAGGGAGGGGAGGAGAGGAGGGGGGGAGTGACGGGTAAATATGGAAAGATATGGAGGGAGAGAGAGCAAAGGAGAGCGAGACGAAAGGAAAAGAGAAAAGTGAGCGAGGGAGGAGGGAGAAAGTATCTCCAGAAGACGGATAGCGAGCGGAGGGAATGCAAAGAGGAAGAAAAGATGTGAAAGATGGGGAGACAGTGAGGAAGACAGCAAGGAAAAAACAGACAGGGAGGGGAGGATGTCTTGTGGAAGTGTCTGGGTCAGCTGACTCCTGAGAGCCAATCGGGCGCCGCTCTGAACCTCAGGCTTCTTCTATCAGTCTTCCCATCAAACACACAGGTACACACAAACACCTGAGCGCAAACACACGCGCACGCAGACACCAAACATCAAAAAAACCGAATGCAAGCTCTGTGACTCAGAGCAGCCTCTAGCATAAACACTCGCACACTTTCACACAATCTCTCCCTCTTCTCCTCACTGGCGCTCAGCTGTCATGCATTATTAATCCCTTCCACTTTTCAACACGCCAAAAAAAAAAAAAAAAAAAAAAGAATTAAATAAACTGTGGACTTCAGGAGGATGCACATAACACATACTCATTGCACAAAGTACTGATGGTAGGAGTAAACCTGTGGGGCGACTGAGGCAGATGCACCCGAGCTCGGGCGTGTGCGTGAAATCGATAAACTGCTCGGAGCCGAAGCACCTTTGGAAGGCATCTCTCACTGCCCCTCCTCTGATGCAATGTGCTGCAATTCAAACCTATTGTTCTCAATCCACCTGAGTGTTTGTGTGTGTGCGCGCGCTCCTCTCTACATTATATGTGCACCGGTTGAGGCCAGGCTGGTTGCCAGGCAACACTAGGCAGCCTCAATGGAGAAGCTGTAGATTATTCTTAAACAAGAGAAACATGCACACACTAACACCAAGGAGCAGGAGTGATTCGATTTACAAAACCTGGCAAACACACACACACACACACACACACACACACACACACACACACACACACACACACACACACACACACACTGCAGCAT
>JAPQLA010000014.1:7000381-7013206 GCA_029822935.1 Naso vlamingii
GTTAGCGCCACATTATATTCATCTTCTTTTTAATCATTAAGATTTATCCTCTTTCCATCTTCTCTCTCCTCCTCCTCCTCCTTCTTCTATCTCCCTCAAATTGATAATGTATCACTTCATTGTTTTTGACCAATAGGCTTTCACTTTAAAAGAGAGCCACCCACCACTTAACTCATGGGTGGAGCACATTATCGGTTTATCAGCTACTGCTAACAGTGACCCTGATGAAGACCTATGTTCGGCATTTGAAATTCATATAAAAACATTTTAATTCTGCACAAATCCTATAGCGTGTCTCTGATCATTTTTGAAGATTTCCATTTAACATACTCATCGAGAGCATGTTCCACCAATGCAATGAGAAATTTACAAGATAAACACAACATACCTGCAGCACCTGCATGTGATCGCCAGATAAACTCAACAGCATTTCTACTCCATTGTCTTAAAAGGATTTTTTTTTAACAATACTAGAGCTGCTACCAATAATCAGTTACCTAATTAGTCAACTGACAATCTATCAGCAACCTTGTTTTAGATGTGAATGTTTATCCTTTCCTTTGTCGTACATGATAAATAAGGAATATTTTGAGATTTACTGCAAGAGAGTTGGAGATATTTGCTCAGAGAAAACTATAAAGGATTGTTTTCACTTCATTCTGCCATTTAATAAACAAAACAGTACATTCAAGAAAAAAAGGGCAGATTAAAATAGAAAAGCAGGAGAGGCTTATTTTAGAGTAACTGGAATTGGTGAATGTTTGATATTTTTTGCCTCAGAAGTAACTTATATAATTTACCTAGAATTAAAATTGTTGTGGATTTATTCTAAATGAATAATAGTTTAAAAATGAACACATTTCTTCAGCCCTACTGAATAAGATAACCAGAGAAATTACAGAGGCATAACCAAAGCGACAAAAACACATTTTTATATTTAGGTTTTTTTTTTTTAATTTGGCCTTCATTTTATTAAAAGAAATGATCATTCTTTGTGTGATTTATTATTAGGATAGTTAGATGATGATGAGTAAGAGGTAGGAGACATGCTGTACTTTGCTGGTACCGACGGGTTCCTCTTGTCTTGGCGTCTGCTACCACTCCCAACCCCACATATGGTGGAGTCAGCACGGAGCTCATCCTCTGCGCGAGTGTGTGTGTGTGGTTTTTTTGTGGGAAAAGCACGCACATGTGTATGTGCAGGAAACACAGCGAGGGAGGTGGAGGGACAAAAACAAAGGAGACCATTTAAAGAGAAAATCCACAGAGTATGACACTGAACGTGTGTGTGTGTGTGTATGTGTGTGTGTGTGTGTCCCCATCTGTGTGTTTTCGCCATAAGACAATGTGTTAAAATGAGCCGCTTTGATTGCCGACGCTTTATGAGTCACAAGTGATGACTCACAATCCACCTCCCCAAAAACACACGCGCTTGTGCACTCACGCAAGACACATACACACACATACACACACACACACACACACACACACACACATACAAACATACAGACACACACACACCTCACTCCCTCTCCGGTCTTCATCCACTGACCGTGAAGAATATGTGCAGGCAGCCTTACTCATGCATATTTACACTGAACACACACACTCACTCACCTACTCAGCGGGCACTCTCTAAAGGTTATTGTGTGCGAGTGTGTGTCTGTTTGTCCGTCCGTTCACGTAAGCGCGTGTGAGTAAAGGTCACTTCAAGTGAGGCTGACCACTTGTTTATGCCGTGCACAGATTGACAGATTGATATCGAGAACACTTGGGCGTCGCAGACAAACGCCTGGCAGCTGAAGTGCTAAATAAATAAATAAATATCATAAATAAGCATACCCGCCAATTACATCCAAGAGCCACTCCTCGATCCTATTCAGAACCTATAATCACTCATTCATCCAGAACCCTTCACGGTCTATTCTTGGCCAGACACAGGGAAGAGAAAGGGCAAAATCTGCTACTTGGCTTTAAGCACATTTTCCATCCAGATTATTGCTGCTCAATACTTTGCAAAAAAAGAAAAAAGGAAAAAAAAAAAAAATCCATTTCCCCCTCTTCCTTTGGCTGCTCGATACTTATGAAAATCCAATTTGGCTCCCTCCTTCCTTTCTTCCCTCCACAATTCCTGCATTTTCACCCACTCAAAGTGATTAGTGATCTGTGGGTATCATTTCCAGTGAGAATGATAGCTGTGTTTTATGGAGGAGGGTAAAGGTCCAGGGCTCCCCATCAGGGCTGATGTCCCCTCGCAGAATGACTGGGCTGGGAGGGCAGACAGGAGCACCGCTGTCCCTTTGCAGATACAGCCAGTTGCTCTACATCACAGGAGAGAAGACGACTCACTTTATCTCTCCCTCGCCTCCTCTTTCCCTCACTACTCCCTCTATCTTTCGTTCCTTTAGCTCTCCTCTCGCAGGCAGAGTCGCTTTTTCTCAATTTCTCCAGCACAGACGTGCACACACAGGCAGACGCACATGCCATATATCTTTCTAAGACACCCCCTCCCCGCACCCAATCTCCCCCCTCAAAGAAACTCATTTCAGCTTTGCAGGCTCCTCAAAAAGCCTCTTTACGCTGAGCTAACCTAAGCTAGGCTCGTCTGCACCATTTGACAGCCTTTACATCTGAGTATGCAGAGCGAAAAGACACTCACACAAACACACACGCACACACAGCTTTTCCATGTGTATAGTTTCAGAAAGAGACTTCAAAGGTGAAAAGTAAAAGAGAAAAAATCAGCCATGGTTCTACTTTCGCCCTATCACAATCCAAACATCCGTAACAGTAAGGGCATCCACCATACACAAATACACTGAATACATTGTGTAATAATGCTGGAAACATATGTTAATACACGTCAGTCCTTAAGTAGCTGATTTAAAATGCCGAGCATAAGCCAGATGAAGCAATTAAATTTTCACTGCCACCTGGATGATTCACGGCAGACATTTTAAGGCAGAGAAACTCCGGCACTGTGAGCTTACTGAGCAGTCAAAACGGAGGAAAAATGCTACGATAGAAATATACTTGTCAAAACAGAAAAATCTCACTGTGAAAGATCGTTAAAGACATAATTTGTGCTCTATTCAAGGTATTTCCAGCCACCAGATTGGATGAACATTTTATTAAACAGCAAATTCTCTGAATACACTGCGGCCCTGTCACACAGCCGTCATCATCTCCTCTCTTATCCAATCAAAGAGCACAATAGACGCAGATCAGCCTGTCACGGTCGGGTCTGTCTTCATGTGGGTCAATCAGTGTATTCATCAGCGTCATGCAGAGCCGGCCGATCTAGCAGCACCTACCTTCAGATTTTCAAGAGCACCTCAGGCCGGAGCTCCTATTCAATCGCCCGCATGCATGCACATACGCACGCTCACACACACATGCATCGACAGCTTACCTTACCAAAAGAAAAGAAACATTCCCGTTTTTAAGCAACCGTAAATAAGAGCTCGAGGCTGAACGACTCTAAAGGTCTGCATTTACATACATACAGGAGCCTGTGGATACATTCAACTTCAAAACCATCCAGAACAGCCCATTAGCCACACACATGAAAAAAATCAGGGGGAGATACCTCTGAGCTTTCCTAAATTCACAGAGGGTGTCCCAAACAGTGAGAAAGAGGGCAGCAACAAAGAGGGAAAAAAGAAGAAAGAGGGCAAGAAGAGAGAGGCGGCATTGTGAGTTTTGTTCATCAGTGAACAATTTTCAAAAAGGCAGAGCAGAGGCACTTGTTTTTGGGCTGTGTTCAGACACACTGCACACCTTGGAGGGGGGGGTTAAGGTATAACAGCATTGCTATCATACACGGGAACATCTGTTCAGAATCACATGTGCTCACCAAAGTGTGAGCAGGAGCCCATGTGAGGACCAGCAGTGGCAGAGCGAGACATGCTGGAAGCCGATGAAAAGCCACGGATGAATGTGGATGAGTGTTCCTGTGAAAACTGCCACAGTCATCGATTCAAACTGTAATGTAAAAGCACACATGCACACAGATGCTTCGTGCACTCGCACACACACCGACACACTCAACGCTCCCCTTACCTCAATCACACCCTTACACACAGATGAGAGAAAATGAAATGAGGTGGAAGAGTAAAGGCAAATTCAAACCATCCATGGAGTCAGTCGGTCACTCAACCCTCGGCTCCATTTTCATGACGGGGAGCCCTGCCAAATCTAACCCAGCCAAGCACCGTCAAGCCACAGCCGGCTACACCCTCCCATTACCCCCCTCCCTCATAAGCAGCCATGATTATAGCGAATATCACAGCAGAAGTTGCTCTCAGGCTCTTCACTCTCTTTAAAAATCACAGTGAAAACTCAGCTTTAAGGCCATATTTCATATATTACTATTTAATTGTTCCACTTCAAAGGCCCGAGTCATCTATTTCAGTTTAAATTAAAACTGAAATTCCTGATGAGATCAAATGGGGCCGTTTTAAAATGAAGAAATCTCAATTACAGAGAAAAACTGACCTTAGTTCAGTGCCCAAAGAGACAACTTCTTCCCGCGCCAGGTGGTGATGAGGTGGGGGGAGGGGGGATACGGGGAGTTGTGAGTGTGGGAGTGAGGAGATAGGAGTTGATGGTATAGCAGAGGACAACAGGAAGTGAGGTAAGAGGAGGCCATACCTTGGTCGCCAATCATCAGGTGTGCCAGACCTTAAAGGAAGACAAGAGCACAGTCAGCACAGTAAAGGTTCATGGGGCGTGAAGTGTGTGTGTGCATATGTGCGTATGTGCATATATGTGTTTCTGTGATGCAGGAGTTTGTCAAAGACATGCTGTGAAGGATAAAATGCTCTGTGTGCATGTATGTGTGTACGATTCCTCTAAATTTCCAAATGTCTAAAAAAAAACTTGCTTTGAAGACACTTACTCATCCTAGGCAGCGATCCTATGCTAACAGGTACGCACACAGACGTTTGCACACAGCTATGAACTAGGTCACATTGAGTACAGTATCTCTGTGTCTATGTCTCTGTGACCTTGAGGTCAGAGCCACTTAGGATGATTACACATGGTATGTAGAACTTACCAGATGTCTGCAACCAAATCCTACATACCCACACAGACCAACACACATTTACGCTGGCTACCTTGTGCTTTATTTCCACCAGAGAAAAAGTCAAGAAAACATGAGAGAAGAATGTAAAGGACAAGACAGACGTGGAAAAGATATAAATGGGTACAGAGAGGGCGGCTGGAGAAAATAAAGTAATGATACAGCTACAGAAATGTGTATTTGAAAAATTACTGAATAAATATGAAAACATGGGAGAGAGGGAATCATAAAGAAGCAGAGAAAGAACAGAAAGAGAAAGTTAAACACAGACATAGATAGAGAGATAGATAGACAGATAGACAGACAGACAGATAGATAGATAGATAGATAGATAGATAGATAGATAGATAGAAGTGCAACCTACCTGGAGTGTAGCTGTGCTCTGGAAAGGTGTTGCGGCCGGGCGAGGAGAGAGAGAGACAGACATTCATTAACATGCATGCTAAGCCCTTGGGTTACCATGGCTACTTACTGTACATGCACACCCGTCCAGGGTTACCGTGGTAACACACATGCAAAGTCCACGCAAACGTCACAATGGATACCATGCTGCACTGGTAGCCAGAACTGAGGTTTGTCTATATATTTATGTATTTATATGTATGCACACAGCGCACTGAAGTATTGCACATTCTCTCTCTGTGACTCGACATGTGTGCAAATACACTTACATAAGCGCACACACATAACCCCACAGCTGCAGATACAGAGGGTGAAGGGGGTGTGGGCAAACATGTACTTTCCTACCTGTATGTTTGGATTCAAGAGCCGTTTACCCCAAAACTTACCTTGCAGCCGCTTCCTCTCCCCAGAGCCCCCCGACAGACAGCATGCAACAAACACACTCACACACACACAAACATTCTCACACACATTCAGTCTCACAATCTCTCCCTCACTCTTCCTCTCACACACAAAGACACACACACTTACATTGACTATGGCAGTAATAATGATGTGAAATAGCAGGAAAACATGTAGGGATGGTTTAGCAGTGCAGGAAGACGAGAAACATGCATGATTCAATACTGGGGCTGTGTGTGTTTGTGTGTGTATGTTTGCATGTGAAAGTGTGTGTATTCTTAGCTGCGTGCTCATCTAAGTGTTTTCTTGCCTCTGCCCTTGTGCTCATAGCATGGCAGAAACAGGTGGAGCCATTAGCATGCTAACAGCGATTTGCCCTCAAGGACAATGCAAGCCAGGCCAGGCCTAACAAGCCAGGTTCACTCTGCCTTCACTGGAGGGCACAATGGCTTAGATGGTAATTAGAATTATGCACAGCCCTGCCCACACTCTCTGCACTATATTTTAAATATACAGAATATTATGTTTCTCTTTGAAACTGACATATTGTTAAAAACACCTGTCTCCTCACACTGCTATGAAAGATATAAAGCAGTAATATATTGTCTTTCAGGGAAAAATAAATGCTTACAGTAAAATAATCGTAGTATCTTGCTTTGCAAATGTTTCCTAGCTCGTCACAAATCTGCAAAACATAAATGTAAATGAATATGGATCATCAGGGAGCCTTGAAGATGTTATGTAATTGCAAACGTGTACGGAAACTAACAGTGCCACAGCCAAATTTCTACTGCTTCAACTACATGTTCCTGAGGATCCATTTTTTTCCTCTAGCAGAGCATATTCATTCTGTATTAAAGATTCATGACAGATTTTTTTTAATCTAATTTTCAGAGGCTTATAATTTTATCTCAAAGCTTTATTGTGCAGCCTCAGCGAGGTTGTGAGGTTTGAGATGAATATAATTTCAAGGTACCATATCAGAGATAAACCTTTACACCAGACTTTAACTGACTCTTACAAGACAACTGCACAGCCTGGACTCACACACTTGTGAGTAAAAATCATCTTTATTTCCAAAAGGACAACAATGGTGCCACCATTTACAATCAACCTTTTACAAAACCTTCATATTTTGACTTGAGCTTTTATTTTTTTTTACCTTTCCCATCCACTTAATTTCTCCCTACTGCAACCTTTAAATTTTCTTCTCCAGAGTCCCCCGGTGCAACTGAGGAGAGATTTATTTTGACAAACTCCAAGTTTGTATGTGTTAGGTATTGGTAGTCATATTGATGCATGGATATTAGCTCAGCCTGCAGTCCTGTGGTTGGAGATATCCCACTGAGCCGGCATCTTGTTAGACTGAAATGAAAAACAGTACATGGGGCCATTTTATACCCCAACACAGCACTCAACCAAAAAATTTAAACCATCCACAAAGAATACATCACTCGCTCAATTTTCCTCTCAGACCTCTCTGTATTTCTGAACTATTTTCAGAGGTAGTTCCATGATTCAGAGAGGTCTAAGATAACTCCCATCCGAAGATGCTGCTGCACGCTGCTGTCAAAGGTTTATGTTTTTATTAACTGGCTGTTTATTTCTGTCTGAAAAGATGCTGGTTCACAGAAAAAGCACCTTGAATCTCTTCCTGGCGCCGTCCGTGAGTAACTATAATATCACTGCAAGCGCGTAACCAAAGAAAAGACACAAATAACCTCTCGAAACCGGTCATTAAACCACTCTCAATTTCACTACAATCTAACCCATTATGCTCCGAACCCTGCAGCAATTTCTACCTAAACACTGAAATGTGAATCTGAGAAACCAAGAAGAGACCAGCTTGAAACTATATACTCACATCAGCACTCAAAAATGGAGCTGGAAGAGATTGTTGTATTTTCATTTCAGTTTGACAGCAAAATTCAACACAAGAACAACTTCCTATTATGTTTTATCTGAAGCTGTATTCTCGATCTGTGCAGAATATAAGCGTTATTTAATCTGGCTATCATTTGTATGATAGCAAATACATTAATGGCCAACAGATATACATCAATCCAAGCAGACCTTCTAACTGGAACCATTTTATTAGACTACAGTTATTAACATCAGCCACAACTGCCAGGAGAAAAAATTATGTTAGCACTTGTTCTCTACAGCAACACTTGGCATCACTCACAATTGAAATGTGAATCCTAGCAATACTGCAATATAAAACAGCCCTTTAAAGGGTACGAGTAGCCTCTTGTTGAGCAACAAAGTGCCGGTCCAAAGCAGGAGTCGTATCCGGTGAGAGGCTTTATAAAAAATGTCTGCACCTCCTTTTTTGCCTGTAGAGCTACACTGCTGCACCTTAGCGGTGATGTCAGTAACGGAGGCGCCGGAGCCTGCACACTGTGTGAGTGTGTTTCTCCGCGTGTTTGCATGTTTGTGCTACACGTGTTTGTGCAGGTATGTGGGTGTCAGTGGTGTCTGTGTCTCCCACTGTGTCCTAACCAGCAGCAAAACAGCAGACTGGATTAGACTGGCTCGGATCACACATAATTTTCAGCGCAGCACCGAGCTTCTACAGAGAACTGATCATAGCTTCACCTGTCACTTCCTCGAACATATCAACATCCCACAGGCACGAGTGAGTACAAGGGCTGCACATATTAATTGTTCTCATTTTCGATCAATCCGTTTCTATTTTTTTGGTTTATTAATTAATTCTTTAGTCAAAATGCCAAAGAAAAGTTACAAAAATGTCTGCAGATTCCTATATTTCTTTGAGCACTTGGTGAGGTGATCAAATTGCTGATTTGTCTGAGCAACAGACCAAAAACCCAAGATATTTAATTCACAATTAGGCAAAAATGAAAAAAGCAGCAGATCCTCAAATTTTAATGCTGGAAGAGAGGAATGTTTGACATTTTTGCTTTAAAAGTATCACAACGTGAGGCTTTAAATAATTATTTTCATGATCGAATAATCCGCAGATTGATTACTTAATCATTTTGTTTATAAAATGTCACAAAATAGTGAAAAATGCCAGTTAAGATTTTCCACTGCCCAGGGTGATGTCTTCAAATAAGCTTGTGTTGCTCAAACATCACTCCAAAACTCAAAAATATTCTGTTTTCTGTCCTTTATGACAAAGCAAACCACCAAATTTTCCCATTTTAGAAGTTGGAACCGGTCAATTTATTTTATTTTTTTTCCTTGAAATGATCAAAATAGCCACAGATAAATCATTTTGATTTGCCAAGCAAATCATCAATTAATTGACTAATCATTGCAGCTCTTCTTAAATTATTAATTACCCCTCTGTCAATCAGCAAACAGTCTCAGTACTAGTGAGGATAAAAGACCAGTTACTTTGTCCACCTGCCTGGAAAATGAGAACCATCGGTCGAGACATTATTGCCTTAAGGATGCCTGATATAGATAAACATACATGCATACACATTTACATCAACCGTGCAGAAAATTTGTTTGGCAGACATAATGCCTTAAGTCTACATCAGCTGAGATAGTGCTGTATGCAGCAAGGAGTACAGCAGGGGGAGGTGGAAGTAAGGCGTGGGGGGAGGAAGAGCAAGGAAGGACAGAGAAACACTCCTTGCATGAGGTCTCCCTATTAGTCCAGTCTCCATGGTAACCTAGGCCATCCCACTGTCCACTAAATGCTAGGGTGTGATATGGTGGGTGGCTAAAGGGAGGTGTAACGCTTACAGTGGTGCTGGGAGGGGAGTGAGGTCATGTCGGTGACAAACGGCGACCATGCAGCAAGGCCATTCTGCCGTTATTGGCAGATGCATTTGTGTCATTAAAATATCAATAGATGAGGCAAAGCTGAAAGGTATCTTTGGCGTCAAAAGGAAAAAAAAAAGACAGGCCTTAAGAGCCCTATTGATTACGAATGCAGATTTGCTCCGTGAATGAGCTGAAACAAATCTGACGACACACACAACTAAGCAGGGGAAATGACAGCATTTGCAGCACTGGCCATAACAAGGTAGCCGAGTTCATTAAGCAGCTGTTTCATTTTTGTAATGGCCATCATTACAGTGGCCTGTAAATTGGCACTTGTATTGACCAAGGCTTGTTGGACAGTATTAAGGGAGGGTGTTCTTGCAGAGTTGAGCTATTAAATCATTCGTGAAACAGCATTTTTCTTTTGCCGCTTCCACATAAAAGCTTTATTTTTTTATCAGGCTGTTTATGGTCACAGTTCTTCATATTTATAAAGTAGCACTGACAGGCCACTATTTCCTCTTTTATAATACATAAGAACATGATGCAATAACACACACTATACACGTCCAAATACACACAATCAGAGCATCTTAACAAAACACAAGCTGCTCAGTTTAATGGCAGGTGATAGACTGTGCACACAGCATTTTAACACCCTATATATGGTACCTGTGAAGGCCATCTAGAATCAATGCAATCCATTAAGACAGGTATTAGCCATGAAATAACCACTGATTTTCCAGCCTCTTAGTCTGGTTCCAATTAAAGTGTCTCAACACGAGCCAACAACCAGCGACATGGATCTATCAGGGAATCTGTGTGGTTACTGTTCTTTTTCAGACACACCAACTGAGCCAGCCAGGTATCGGATTTCAGTGACTTTCAGGAATTTGACTCAAAATCTCTATAGACGCTCAAGCTTGACGGTCTGAATGCATCCCAGAACAGCTGTTCTCAAGCTCTCGGCTCCAGCTTCACCAAACTGACAGCACTTCTTGGGAGGGGTTTTAGCTCTGGCTCTACTAAATTGGCATTATCATTGGCAGCCATAAAAAGTCAATATAAGACATAATTAGTATGCATGTCTTGCTCTGTTTATGAAGCCTGCTGGTCCATACACGCCAACTGAAGGCAGTTGAAAGAGGTGAATAAAAAATAGATGTCTACACTGAGAGACCTAGTGTTTGGAAATGGAGGTATGAATTTAAAAATACGCATCCACAGAGGTAACTGTATGTGCAGTGCATGTGTGTTTTTAAATGTATGTGTGTTAGGGCTGGGTATCAGTACTCAATACCTTTAAGGCATCTAACAAAATAACCCAGTACCAAGCACTTTCAAAACTTTTCCAGTCAAACAATATCTAGATGTCACTGTCAGATCTTTACCCAGATCTAGAAAAAAACAAAATTACCTTTGAATGGTTTTATTTGCAGCAAACCAATGCACGTGTCTTTTGATTAAATGTGACTGGCCATTTATCCCAGCAGCTATAACCCATACAGTCTGTGGTGTGGTGAAGTTGCATGTGGTGTGTTTGACGAGACTGGCAGTACAACAATTCTAAATGTCACCAAAACTTTCAAAAACATGGATAGATTCAAACCCTGTGGCGCCAAGGAATAACTGGAAATACTTGTAACATGATGATGCACATGATGAATTTTACATGATGGCTATCAAATGCAGTAAAATAAAATGGTATTAAATTATCTTCTCTATTGGTATCGGTGTTACTGGTGTTGGCACTGGTGATGGCATCACAGTTTTTAAACGATACCCAGCCCTAATGTATGTGTATGTCAAGGATGAGATGTTTCTGATGGGTCAGCATGGTTCTGGGCCTTACCTTCGCTGCAGTCGTTGCCTTGATAGCCTGTGTCGGAGCAGTCGCAGACGGCCTGGTCGTTGACCACGCTGCACACCCCTCCGTTTTGGCACTGGTGATCCGGCCCACAGCCAGCCGTTACTGTGACGCCCTCTGAGCTGTCCAGCGTCACCAGTGAGCCATTGATGCTCACCGCCGTGATCCAGCCACGGAAGGCAGGGTGTTCCCGCACTGAAGGGGATGTGAGGCGCAGGGGTGAGGAGTGCAGTTCTGGTGTCACCCCGCCCATGAAGGTGTGGCTAAATACCGTCATGTCTCTTCTCTTGCTTTTCACTTCTGCCCATCCTTCCAGTCGCCCGTCTACCTCCAACGAGGTGTTCCTCCAGTCCCGCTTGACACGCACTGCGTGCCAGTGCCCATCACTCACCGCCACGCCTGACTGCAGCTCGGCTGGCTCAGCACAGAAGATGGAGAAGCGTAGACGGAGATGTCCGTGGAGGAGCAGAAGCTCCAGGAAGTCGCAGAAACCCTCATCATCCAAGTAGAGCAGCAGGCCCTCCTGGCTGTGAGTCCGCAGGCTGAAGCTCAGCACACTCTCGCAGCAGGCGTTCCACACTGGAAACCGCCCCCACTGGCTGGACACGCCTCCAAACTCCAGGACCTCCCCTTGGGCCTGGCCCCCCACACTGCACAGGCACAGCCCCAGGAATAGCAGGGGGGCTGCTGCCCAAACACACACCGCCATCACACTCATACACACACTCGCTCTCACACTCACACACACACAGGAGGAGATAGAGGCTAGAGCTGGGGTGTTCCCTCTAGCCTACTGCTCATGGTGAAAACTGTAAGGCACTTCGTAGAACACCTATTTGTCTCAGGTGCACCTTGTTCTCTTGGTAAAACTCTTTAAGGGGGAGGCTCCTAACAATAAACCTCCAGATGGGGTGGAGGTCAAACAGTAGCTCCCACTGTCCTTTCAACACGCTTGGGGAATCTTCTTTTTCCTTGGCCAGATGTTTGTGCCTTCTCTAAGATGTTCACTGTCGTCTCTCCATTCAGTCTTTCATTCTTCACTTCAGACATATGAGATTCCAGGTGTTTTCGTATGTGCATCTGTATGATTGTTAGATATGTGACGAATAGGACGTGAACTCCATCTTTGTGCCCTAGATAGGGACTTATCCCCCATGAAGGCAAGTCCCCACGGAGTATGAGTGTGTGTGTGGGTATGTGGCTCACACATTGGTAATGGAGAGAAATGACACCGTCATAGCAGAATGTTCTCCCCCTCTTCCCTGTCTTAGTAGGGCAAGACTGAAAGTGTGTGTGGGCAAATATGTGTATATATGTATGTGTGTGT
>JAPQLA010000014.1:7025153-7035251 GCA_029822935.1 Naso vlamingii
AAATATAATTCTCAAAACATGCAAACATGGATTTTTTTCTGGGGATTTTACTGCAGAAAATTATGTTCTGGTGCCGTTATCAGTGGATAGGATAGCAAAATATCGACATGGAGAGAGCAGAGTGGTATTTGTTCAGATAAAGAGGAAAGAAACACTGGCGGAGGAGAACAGATTTTAATGGAAGAAGACAAAAGAATGAAACTGTCATTCAAGATCCTTCTATAGGGCGCCTTCTGAAGCAAATTAAAATAATAGCTGATTTGATTTGGAGCTGAGAAATAGCTGCATGGTTGCAGGTCAGAGTAAAAGCCGCAAATGACAATATTTACAGCACCAAAAAAATAAAATGTTCTTTTCTGTGGCTACCAGCAGCGAGTCTGTCAAATGTCCAGAGCAAAATGTCCTCTCTCCAGCCAGAGTGACAGACTCGCTTTCATCATATCAAATCAGGCCTCTTCACCTGCCAAGCTGAACATATTCATTGACAGCACAATTTTTCTTCGTGAGCTTCACACCTCTCGCAGCCTCTAAATTCAACACATTGTTAAGATCAGAAAAGGAACAAAATGGATTAAGACAGAAAGAATAAAAGAAAGAAAACTTTCACAAATCCACATTCTCTTACAGCTCCTTCTCTCAGTTCTCCTCCCCCTCTCCAGTTCTGTCTCTGACTTCAGTAGAAACTCCAGCAGCTTTATGCTGGCTCCTTTCCAGCAATTATCTGGTCGGTTCCACTCTGACGCAACTCAGACTCCACTCATCGTCTTCTTCGTCATCAGCTCCTGCTTCCTCAGTAAAAGCGAGACTCTCTCTGACATCAACTCCTACTCATCTCCACAATGGGCATCAGCTCCAGCTTTGCTCAAAATTTCCTCTGGCTCAATCTCAGCCTCATCTCCTCTGTGGCTCTACGGCCAGATTGGCGCCAACGCCGGCTCTGCTCTGATATGGTTATGACTCCACTTTGGCACTGACTCCATCTTGACTCCACGCCAGCTGTCCACCAGCTTTGGCTTTGACTCATCTCTGCTCTTAAACTCCAGCCTATTCTCTGTCCAAAAGCTTCACCAGCACAATGGTAAGACTCTTATTTTCTGCCCAAAGTTTCTGCCTGAATTTCTTTGGGTTAGTACATATGCAGCCTATTACAGAGTCCATTTTTAGCCATGCAGGCAGCATCCAGCAAACCAAATTGTGTAATCAACAGACAAACTGATGTCAGTGTCGGTCTGCTGACCAGTCGGTCCACTTTGGTTCAGACTGGAAGGACTGACACGAGCTTCTTTCTTTGATAGAAATCTGTTGACGGTGGCAAAAGGAAGAATCCCAATAATTTTGGTGATCCTCTGACCTTTCCTGCATTGCCACCAGCAGTTTAAGTGTACAGTAAAGTAGCCTATCTACATGTAAATATCTACTCTATGGATGGGCAGAAGACAGAAATTCATGGTTCCCTGATGATGTACCATGAGGCGAAGGTTCCCAAACTTTTCATCCTGTGACCTCCAAAGTAACAGTTCCTGGCAACTGGCGACCCCCATTGACCCTGGGGGTGGCATATAACATTGTGCACAGCCACACATACACACTATTAGGCCTATGCAAACATGGGCATCAATACAACACAAAAGAACAACAGACTAAAGGAGATAATATTATTTTATAGCATTTTAAGAAATCATATAAGAAAGAATACAACTTGAATCATACAATAATGGGTTAATTATGCAACATTAAATTATTTTTAGAAAATTATTTGTTTTTTGGAGGGCATCTTGTGACCCCCAGCTGTGTCTCGTGAACCCCTGGGGGGTCCAGACCCCCACTTTAGGAACCAATGCCCTAAAGTCTTCGATATTCCTTATTCCTTTTTTTTTTTTTAAAGATATTTTTGGGGGGGTTTTGTGCCTTTATTACACAGGACAGCTGAAGAGTGGACAGGAAACAGGGGAGAGAGAGGGGGAATGACATGCAGCAAAGGACCACAGGTGGAATCGAATCCGGGTCCGCTGCGCAAGGACATAGCCTCTGTATACGGGGCGCCTGCTCTACCAACTGAGCCAACGGGCGCCCCTTTGATACTCCTTTGACCTTTTTCTCCAGCAAGACCATGAGGTTCACATCAGTAAATTGTCTAAATACAAAAAATTTGATAGAAATTTGGTGCAGACATTCATTTTCCTGATGCAAATTTTGTTAATGGCCCGAACTTTGTCAAGCACCACCATCAGGTCAAAATATGAACTCCTTTAATACTTTAATTTATGATCAAATATTTGTGAGACCAACGACATGCCCATCAGTCACAGCTTCAGCTAGTTTCTTTTTTAGTTGTTTAGTGCCTGTTAGCAAATGTTTGCACGCTTACATGCTAAACTAAGATGGTGAGTATGGGTAACACTATATGTGCAGCATGTTAACATAGTCATTGTCATCACAGAGCTGGTAGCATTGCTGCTCTACCCAAAGATCTTCCTAATTTAACCTAATTCAGAGTCACTTTATCTTTACTTTGGGCAAAAAGGGAAAAAATGGAGCCCGGTCTAAGTTCTGAGTGTATGGTGTGTGAATGGGTTCATCTTTTCTCTTCAGAAAGGACTTCTGAGCCATTCGTACTTTTTAATGAGCGTTAGACACTATTTATTTATTTTATTTATTAATTTATATAAATAAATGTATTTATTTATTTATTTATTTTTTTTGGGGGGGGGGGGGGGGTATCCAGGGATTTTTCTGGGTTTTGTTGTACCAGCTTAGATCTGGATCATAAGTCCTGCTTCTTCTCTGTAGTTCATTTTTATATTTATTTAACAAAGTAGATTTACATTTTTACAAGCCACACACCCTGCAGGTCACTGCAAATTCTGTTGTGCAGTCTATCCCATATTCTGCTATTCACTATAATAGTTCAGAACAAACTGGACAATCCTGCAGCCAGGAAACTGAAGAAACCCCTGCTGATCATTCTCCTTTAACACTTCATGGTTCTCACTCAAACATACTGATAAAGTTTAGACTTTGCTTAAGCTTGAGGAAGCTTTAGAGTATTAGTTCCCATTGCAGCGATGGGACTTAAGGCTTATTTGTACCCATTTTGGAGGAAAATATCTCAAATCCCTTCAGTGATGTCAGTTCCAAGTGAGGAATATACATCTATAAAGTTAAGCACTGCATGCAGAAAGAATAAAAATACAAGTGGGATGATATGACACTTAATAAATTTTTTCTAAATTAGGCATTTTATTTATCTACCTTAGAAATTAAATGAGGAAGAAAAGAGCAACGTTTAATTGCACTGCCTACTGAGATTTTACTATTTGATACCAGTCAATGAGGAAAACTAGCCTGTGGTTCTTTATTATAGAACAAATTAAAATCAGCAGTAATCTAATTTAGGGTTAAAAAAAAAGCTTCCTTTTGTATAAAAACGAAGAACATGGATACTATTCTCCTCTTCTTGGTGCAAAAACCCAAATATGAAAGAGTTTGCATTGCCTCTGCTTCTTTTGTATTATTGTTGGCATGTCAGTCAAAGGACTTTTCAGCAAAAAAACTAAACTGAAATTTGAATATTATTAGGCCTATTAAAGCTGAGGTAGGCAATTTATTTTTGGTGTGACGAGGCAAAAATTCCATAGTAGCCTTTCAGCATATTGTAATTCAGGTTATCTGAAAGAACACCAGATTTCTGCACCTCTCCTTGGCTCTGTATTCAAATGAAGACTGTGATGGACACTTTTCAGCCAGTCACGTTTCATTTCAAATGCGCGCCTTCCTACTGCCTGTTCTTTGCTGCGCTTCTTAGATACAGGTCACCACAAGCTGATTGGCCAAAAAAAAGTGACGGGCCTTACGTTCTCAAACTGGCCTCTGGTGACTTGACAAGCTGAGTTGCAGGCAACACCATCGGCCAGCTTAAGTCGAGCTGAGATGGACCAGTTTACAACACTGCAACTTTTCCTGCAACTGATTTGTCTTGTCATAAATCTATAATGTAAACTGGTCTTAAAAGAGAGAGTGACAAAGAACAAAATAAAATGCGAGCCGACGCAAAAACAGGAGGGGAAGGTGCAGCAGAGTTGCTTCCTTGGGAGTCTAATGCTACAGCTAGCTTGATTTCCAAATATTGCCTGCCTCAGCTTCAGCATTAGCCTCTTTTGTCACATAGCTTTAAATGTTGGGTTTTGCTGCTGCTGCCTGATCTATAAAACCTTCTTATTTGTCATTATTTTAATTATTACATCTACACTGTCTGAAGACGAGAAGAATATCATTCATACCAATAATATGATTCTCATTCTGTTATTCTAAGTCGATGCTTCACTTGTCCAACATTTTTCCAAATTAGTCTTTTGCAGTTTCAGTGTAAAAGCTGAGCCAAAACAGATAGTACTGACTTGCTAATAATGACTTTCTTATCTTACAGTCCCTCACATCGCCACTATTAGTTGTTTTATCCTCAGAATACAATCACATTCTTACATTCTCAGGCAAGTAAAACTTGCCTGCTGATGGATGTGGCTGCTTTCACTGAGCCTGTGAGAGAAATCTCAAGAGTCGTATGAGCAGTTCAGGATCAAACAGTGTGAGGCCTCCGAGCCCAAAATGGCCCACTCAACTCTGCCGTCTACATATAGTGGACTTTTATGGCTCAGCTGGCAAATTTCTCACCATGGCTGCTGAGACAGAGTCAGAGGTTCAAGAGCTTTTTTTGTGTGTGTGTGCAACCACCGCTGTCAGAGTGAGTCAATATGGAGGAGACCTTTGGATGAGATTTGTAGACCTCAATTGCTGTATGAGAACAACTAAATAGTGGAGGTTAGTCATACGATCTTGCAGGTGGAGTGTGGAAAAAAAACAAAATTCTGCCAACTGAAGAAAATTCTTTTTCCAAGCTCAACAAGTGAGAGAAGAGCAGGTGAAGGAGATAAATGTACATGACCATGTAGACATTTTACAAGGATGAGCTGAAAGAAAACAACATTGTTGGTCAGCATGTTTTTTTGTCAGTATGAGGAAAAACATGGAGTGAACTGACTAAGCTGGCCAGCAAAAAAAAAGGATCTCTTATAGTCTTCAACCTTGGCTGGAACAAACAATCTTAATAAAAGTTCTGAGTGCTGAAAACTGCATTCAGAGATGCACAATGCAACTATGTTAAAGTGAATAAAGCCTTGCCAGATAATACAAACAACATGTGAGGAGGACAGACGTTCTGCTGGATTTTTTTGTTTCTGCAGGGAAACTTATTCATTGCAGGGACAGACACAAACAGAGGGGAGTTCGATTTAGTATCACATAAATTTAGAGAGTCTACGCACAACAAGCTGAAAACAGAATGGTCAGAATCGATGTAGCAGAAGCTGTGATATCCTGATTTTTTTTCCCTTTTCTAGCTGGTAAATGCCCTCATATTTCAAACTCCACACTTTCAGTTTGTAACACAGGATTTCTGTTCATCTTAAACTACAAATTTTAAAGGACAAAGTACTTAGTTTTTTCATTGCCCTCTGGAACAACATATGGACGGCTTTTCTGATCTGATATCTGTTTTTTCATGGTTTGAATTGTTGAGAAACATCATGGTTTAGGTTAAAGGAGAGCTATTGCGCTTCTCTGTCTTTTCTGACCTATAAATTTTGTTACAATGTCGGATCCTTGTGTTTAACGATGCCAAAGTGTCACATATTAAGGTACGTGCATTTGGAAGTGAGCCCTGCAGGTTGTTCTGGTTGGCATTGCATGCTTTGTGTTTTACAGTGTTTTTTTTGTTTTTTTTTTAAGAGTGTTTTTCTATTTACATTAATGCATGCTGGACTTCCTTTTATGTGCATATCAGCTTGTGCACACAGGGCTGTAGCCCTCCCCTGCTCTGCTCTGCTAACTACACTGCTTTGCTGTGCTCTCTGCTTCATGGATTACTGTAAGCACTTTGCTCGAGATGGTTTCAAAAAAGTGTTTGTTTGTTTGTTTGTTTTCCCGGTGAATGAAGGACACTTAACTTTGTTAAATTTTCCTAAAGAGAAAAGCACCACACAGAAGTCGATAGTGTTACCGTTTCTTGTGATTTTATCCAGTGTGGATTCTATTTTCCTTAACATAAGCACATGATCTGTATTTACGGCTAAAGTGCTGCTAGAGAACTGCTGTTCCCACGTTGCTTTGTCGTGTTGAAGAGTGACATGTGCAAGCTGTAAGTAACATTTATCAGTGTTCTAGCTGTGTGTTTTTGGTTTTTTTTGGTTTCAGTAAAGGAGTTGTGAGTACAGCGGAGAGCGGAGACACACATGAGGGAAAGGGGAAGTAGTAATCGACACAGACCGTTTTGAGAGAAGGCTGAACATACAAGGCAGACAGAGGGCTTGAGTCAAATTTCTGAAGATCTACATGCTTTACTGTTTTGTCAAATGTTTCTAGCTGCTCTACAGGAGTGCAAAATCAAAGTCAATGAGTATAATATGTCGTCTTTAAAATAACTACTTAGTTACAGTTAGAGAGCCTTATGGTCAAGGTTATGTTACAATATTATGTTTAGGGTTAGGCACTGGCTCTGTGGCATGCGCACATGTGATAAGGTCACGTTTGGTCACATGAGGAAGTGTTAATTTTTGGTTTGATCATGAATATAATTGTCTGCTCCAGGCAGGTTGTCGTTTTTGTGTTGCTTTTACTGAAGTAGCAGATTGATAACAACACCAACAACACATGCTTACTCTTACTGGAAGCAATGAAAGAGAGATGATGAGCACAAACAGTGCCTTTTTCTTTTCTTTTTTTTTGGTGATGGTACTTTGCGATGCATGACCTTACTGCTGCCCATCCCAACTATTAGATACACGTCCTGCTGCATTTACCTCAAGGCTGGGCATGTGCAGGAAGAACGCAGCCAGAGAGCAATCCGTTTCGTAGTTAACATGATATGGATTTTCATTTGAGCAGTTTGTGAAAGGGATTAAAGCACCACTCTACAACTGATTGGAATTTGAATTGATTAGACCTGTTTATTTCAACTGAGGTGTTTATATGGAGTATTTTTATTCTGATGAGCTTTTAAAACAATTTTAATCTGAAAAACAGGTTCCATGTAAACACAACTACCAATAGTCAGACAGGAGAAACGAAGGAGTGCCCATTTAAATGTAAGAAATACACAGTTAAATGTTTCAAATGTAAAATGCAATTTTTCTTAAAGTAAGTATAAATGGGTAAAATAAAGAAGAAAATGAGGAAATCTCTATCTTGGTCACCTCCTCGATGAACAAACAGAAGACTGCGGGATGAGAAAAATAAGATTTAGCTCTAGAACTGGAAAAGGAGCACAAGGAGAGGTGGCGCACAGAGAAAAACACCGAAACTGAGAGGATGTGCTTGTAAGCGAGAAAGAAAGCCTTAACATAACACGTATGTCGAATGGGAAAAACACAGTGGAGGAAGATAAAAGGGCAAAGCCACCTTCATACCAGCACTGATTTGCACTGTTTGGAAATTATGACTTATTTGATTTAGTTTGATTATCTTGTTAATACAATGACTCTTTTGATTACATCAGGAATAAAGAGAGGATTACAATAGATTTAATTCGGATTTTTAATTGCTTATGGTCTGTATTAGAGATGAAAGCTACAGGCTGGTGTTTCAAAAGAAAATGTTGTGCTTATTAATAGAAGCAGACAGAGGAGCACAATGTTTTCCGGTAGATTCTTTGCACATTCATTCCTCTTGAGTTATCTTCATACTTACTGCAACATCGTTGTTTTTCATCTCACAAACACGAGATAACAACTTTGCCAAATTCAAAAGGCACATAAAACATATTCCTCATCATAAAAACTTCCCCTTTTGTTAACAAGCAGTGTGGGGGCTGTTTCTATTTCCTTGAATTTTTATGTTATCTGTCATTATAATAAATATATGAGCCAGAAACAGAGGAATATATTTACCCAAAAAATGTTTCCCTGTTGAGGATAAATATTGCAGAAGAGGTGCGCCCAAGGGACAGTTTGTAAGCTTTTTGTGCTGTTGATCCACATTTCAATGAGATAACAATAAAATATTTGGTTTAAGATTTGTATCTGGAGTAGAAATTTGCCCCTAAGTACACTGTGTAGCTCTGTAGAGGTTTACAGTAAATATAAATAGCTCATTATTTTCACCGTAGGGGACATGAACTACTGGAAACTGCTGCATTTACAGAGAAACCTGCTTTAAATTACAGGAAATGCTGTAATTTAGGCAACACAAGAGAGGCTAAAAAGCGAGAAAAATCTGCTTTGAGTTGGTAACCACTGGTAAGTTTTATGTATACTTCACACTCACACCTTTTCACACACATTCCCACCTGAGAGCTGACCTTTAGGCAGCTGCTGTCGCCCAGTGACCAGCTCCACTGCACCAGGTTTGGCTTTGAACTATGGCAGATGTTTCCTCAGCAGCATATTCGAGCCCCAGCTGTGGATTCAACCATAGATCTGCCTCTCCAAACGCGAGGCTGGGAAGGTACATACAAGATTTGCTGAGTAGCCTCTCTCAGAGGCAGAAGAATGAGCCCGGCTACTGCTCATGGAGCTGACATTACAAGCCAGACTGTTGCTGTCCACTTCATTTGGTTCTGAATCAATGACCACACGAAGAAGACTAGGATGCCATTTGGGAGAACACACAAGGATACACTGAGGGAAATAGAAACTCAGCACCCCCTGGTGTCAGGATGAAAACTACTGTTACTTGTGCTATTTGTTCAAGTTCATGTTTAAACAAATGCAAAAGCACAAGCAGACAAACTTGAAAAATAATTAATATTTGCAAGTCAAAAGTGGCCTACAAGAGTTTACATCACATTTTTCACCATGTCATTGAAATAACAAAAATTAGAACATTATTTCGAAGACTTAACCGCCTTTTTGTTCCACAAGATGAAAGGGGCACACCAACACATATAGCCTATCATTAATTAAGCTTTTTTTTTTTTTTTTTTAAATTGATGTGTTATTATTCTGTTTGATATCAGTTGAAGAAATACAGGAAGTTCAAAATGGAAACAACTCTGACCAGCACGCTTGTCTGGTTTTAATAAAAAATTTGAAGAGGTACACGTTTTCTGGACTAAATAAAAAAAATCTAGTTTACTGAAGTGAAATGAGGATACGCTGGGTTGTAGTAAACAAACAAATTAAAACCTTCATACAGCTCTATTTTGTTAATCAGGTTGTGGGCGCCATTAGCTAATGTTAAAAAATGTATAAAAACTATTTTCAAAGTAGGTGAAGAAAAAAGGATTTTCAATTTTTGTCTGGATAGATATTAGTGTGACAAGCTCAGACCATTTTCTTCAGGTGGCCTGATACAGCCCAAAACGCCCGGAACGGCTACTTGCTTTCAAAATAAAAGCAGAGAAGTCTTAAAGGCATGACTATAGTGATCCAGCATAAGCTACCGAATTAAAATACTATGGAATAACATGGTTGTATTGTAAATGACTGTATAAAACTTCGATAAATAGTTAATAAAAGCATTATATGCGCAATGCGTTCGGATATTACGGTTTATTCTGAAATTTGATTAACGGAAGTATGCGTATTTACGTAATCCGGATGACTTGACATTTTAGCCCTTGGGTGAAAGCCTACTCACGTTTCCTGCACCGTTCCATGTGTACCTGTCATTCATTAAAATGCTATGACCATCGTTGTATATAAAGCTAAGTGTCAGACTTTACCGTCGCCAGTCAGTTTAGCTCTGCCGTCCTTGCTGTCTTCACGGACCGTTACCTTCCCGTCTTGTCATGTGGGTCTTCGGTTACGGCTCCCTGATATGGAAAGTGGATTTTCCTTATGAGGAAAAAAGAATCGGGTACATAAAAGGCTTCAGTCGTCGGTTTTGGCAGGGCAGTACCGACCACCGGGGGGTCCCGGGGAAGGTGAGTAACGTTATACGTGACGGGCTTTGTGATGACCGCCACTGATGCAATGTTACCATAACGTACTGAGTTAACATTAACATAGAGTTTCTTTGATGCTCAGTGTTGCAGTGTCATTAGGGGCAAAAACCAAAAATAAGAAAGACCTCCCTAATATATGAAACACAAATATATAAATACTG
>JAPQLA010000014.1:7319704-7330253 GCA_029822935.1 Naso vlamingii
GCCGCAACTTTCCCTACAACCTTTTCGTTTTGTCCAGTTATGAATCTTTAGACACATTAAACAAAAACGAGAGCCAGATCCCGGCCAGGTCCGGGTCTGGCATGTTAAATAATAACCCAGTCCTGGTTGGATCCAGGTCCGGCATTTCTCGGTTCCGCTTGGATCCGGGTCTAAACTCTCCAACAGTTGACTGGTTATGTTCGGTACTGGGTGCTATATTTCAGGGTCTATGTGGGTTTGGGTATGACTTTTTGGCCGTGTGAAGACTTCTAACAGACACTGCACAATTTTGCAGCATTTAAACGGACTGCTGTAGAGCCACAATGGAATTAAAATTTCAGTCATCTGAGATCTAATCGTGGTTGTGAGTAGTATGGCAGGATAAAACATGATACCTTTCTTTTCTGTGTATAATTAGGACTTTTCATGCTTTCACTCTCAACAACAAAATATGTTCCTGTTATTTGGCCATTACTGCAACACTACATGGGGATTCTCAGCAAAATCTTTAAAATGGTGCTTGGCAACAGCACAGTGATCCATAATGACTGAGCAACAATTACTAGAAAGACAATCCTTTAAAATCCTCTGCTTTCCAGTGCCATTCCATCTCAAGGCATTAAGCTACCATTAACTGACAAAGGATTTGCTGCATTCGGTGTCGGCCTAATGCACTGTACTGCTGTTATCCGTCAACACTGACCTGCTCAGTCAATCATTCGGCTATATATACCCTCGCATCACACCCTGAGAGCATGGGTGCACACAAGCTTGCTCCCATGCTGCTGCACAGACACAGAAAATAAAAACCTAACAGTAAACCAACAACGTGGAATGACCTTACGGACACAACCTCAAGTAAACCATGAGCTTGCATATCTTTTTACCGCATAATCAGTGTGTTCTTAAGAGACAGATCAAAGACTTTGGGAAACACTACTAAGCCCCGTGTAATTATGAGAAGAAGTTGACAGAAGAGAAAAGAGGCAAACAAAACACGAGTAGATAAAGCTGGATTACAGAGTTTGGAACTTCCATGGCTGTGATGATGCTGCCACGCTCATTTGTTCAAGCAGCATCTGAGACCACGCTGAGCTGTAATAATGTAAAACAGCAGCGATGGAAGAGCAGGATGTTTTTTGTTGATCACGTGGCACAAGGACAGACTTCAAACTCACTTTGTCTCGGTCTCAGTTCAAAATATGCAATGCTGGGCGCGAATATTTCCCTGAGATTTTTACTCAGTAAAAACAGAGTGGAGCCAATGTTGGGGAGTTTGAGAGGAGAAGGAATTTAAGGACTGTGGGTTTCATATTTTACACTAAAAGACCTAGTGCCACAGATTACATTTAAAGATTAACAGAATGTTAAACATCTCATTCAAAAGTAAGTGCAGGCATTAATATGTTTGCATTTTGTTTGTTTGTTTGTTGTTGTTTTGTTTTTTTGCTGTTTGTGCCTTTATTGATAGAACAGCTGAAGTATTGGGCAGGAAACAGAGGAGAGAATGAGGGAATGATATGCAGAAAAAAACCACAGGGTGGAATCGAACCAGTGACTGCTGTAGCATCCCACTCTACCAACTGAGCTACCAGGGCGCCCCGGCATGGGCATTATAGGTCAGAATAATAGCATCCACTCCTCGGGGACAGCTTTCCTCAAAATGTTAAAATGTGGCTGGAGAGATTGGCCCTCAATCAGCAACAATAGCACCTGTGTAATTGACTACTGATGCTAAAGGTGTTGGATGGGATTGAGTTTTGTACAACTGGAAAGTTGAGTTCTCATTAAACTCTAAAAAACATTACTTCATGCATCAAGCACCGCTTGAATGATAACACTGCTCACTAAATACATGAATGCTTTAAATACCATTGTCAAGCTTCATCTCAATTGAAACTTCACCAAAACCTAGAAAGAACAGTTGTCATGGAAATTTTCCTTGTTGAAATGTAAAGTTGCTACTCGGTGTGATGAGTCATATTCTTTAATACATGCATGCATGGAGAGAAGACTTCTGTACAGTGTTCTCTGTTGACTGTCAGGTTTTCTGAGAGTTATATACAGTTGCTGTACAGCTGTACAACTGATCTGATCATCTTATCTTATCTAGTTTACTACACTCCTGCAAGAATTACCCTCAGAAACACAGAAAACAAGGCAAGACATTTCAAAGTTCAGAAAAACAAGAAATTTCAACACATTCCATGTCAGATTTTAAAGTTCACTCTCCTGCAATGCCTCTAATAAGACGTAGTTAATTCAGACCCTATTCAAAAACCCTATTCAATTTCCACACAGTCCATTACACGGCTGTTTGGGTCCACATAATATTTTGCTAAATAGCTTGGTGCAATACTACTTGTTCTAAGCTATCAATCAAACAGCTAAAACATACAATGTGCATAAGTTAAGAAGCATTTTAGGTGACGTAAAAGAAATAAAAAGATAATGGAAACCCTCATGGAAACACTAAATGCTCAAACAAGAAAGGCCGTTCAAGCAGCTGGTGCTAATTGACATGTACAGCATATTTCCAGCGTTTAATCAATTCACTGGTTTCGTGATGCATACCATATTAATGAATTTTCCCTTCGGTGGAGCAGAGGCGATAAAACAAAATTAGTCAGGCTCAAAGTTACGGTAAACATTCAATCCCCAAGTTTAATCAGGATACTGAAATTTCCACCTCTTAAGATTTTTACCCCCGGCAAACGGAGGTTTTATTCGGCAACTGCCATTCACAAAACTGCCGACTCATAGTTTGAAATAATGCAAGTAATGGTGACCCGTTTTGAAATTCAAGGTGTGTTGCATTAAATGAGCACATTTTCTGGCATAAAGACCACTTCCATTAAAGAATAATGAATTGCATTACTGCAGTAATCTGGATTGTCCTTGCAGCACTCCAAAGCTTTAAAGAACGGCTGAATTGGCAGAGAAAAACTTGCCCAAGAACTAGCTGTGCTACACAGGCACCCATGGACAAAATTCACTTGTGTCCCTTGAAATAACCCAAATAATGACGTATAGTGCAAGCATGATGGCCACGTGAGCTGTGCTGCTCAAACAAGGTCAGATGTGAACAACATGTGTTTGTGATGTGTCTTGCCATGCGCACACGACCCTGTGAGGTCTGTTTTTGGTCTGTCCTACTGGGTAGAAAATAGTGGGTCAGTTCACTTCACTTACTCGCGCCTAAATTGACTGGAGAAAAAAAAAAAAAAAAAGGAGGGATCAGCTCATCCAAGCCCCACCCCCACTTAAAAAGGGGCAGTTGTCCCAGCCTTGCATGATGAGTCATGCTGTTTATGCAAGAGGCCAGGGGGTGGCGTTCACGCCCGAGGTGAGACACAAGTGCTGCTACAGTCGCCCGGGTCTGAACCCAATGGGTAGCAAATCAGATATGTGGTGCCAGGGACACATCATTCAGCCTGCAGTGCTGAAATGTCAAAAAGGATCAAATTTAAATAGAGACATGGTACAATACCATGACAAGTGTATGCATTGTGGAGCCTCTGTGTCAGGGAGGAGGAGCAGGAAGCAATAAGAAGACACTGTTGCTGTTTGAGCCGACAAACGACATTAACGTCTCAATACTTGACGGTTTAGAATATGGCAGCATCTTGGATTGGACTCAAAAAACACATTTGCAGATATTGAATATATTGTTTTACTTGGGTCTAGTTGGTAGCACAGGAGTATTCGCTGACCTCATTTGGAGAGGGGATGTGGGTCAACAGTTTAATCTCTTATTCAAAATGTCATCCTTTGACCAAACAATGATGGACCAGCAGAGTGCAGCCACCCCGATGAATAGACAATAGTCTGGAAATAAACATCATATGGTCAAACAGTCACAGGAAGGGGGACAAAAATTTACATTACATTGGATTGCTCTACATGCAGTCTCAATTTTACACCTTTACCTTTTTACCTCTTGTGCAGCCCTTTGTTTCCACAGCTCAATCAACCTAATAGCAAGAAAAGGTTGGGTGATCGTATGCATTTAATGCAAAGGTGGAGATAAATGCACAGTGTTTTTGGTTTTTGTTTCTGCGCATAACTACAGTGTGACTGGGGCTAAATAAAGTTTGGACAAATTGGACGAATATATCGACTATTACGATTACCCATCGTCGGCTGTTTTGTTGGAGCCGATATTTTGGTACATGTTGGACATTTTATTTAATGGTTCTCCTCCTTGAATATTTCACTCTAAAAATAATTGACCTGTTAGCAGCTAAAACAGGAATGGGCTGAGTTTGTGGTTTTCTAACTATATCCATATCCGTATCGTATCCATATTTTTAAGGCACAAATCCACTCATCTCTGCATGCTGAGACGAATGCAAACATGAAGCAAATTTGCGCAAAAATTTTCACGTTTTTTTCACATTTCACACAACCCTACTCGAGAACTTGCGTCCACTTTTCACACACCTTACGATGCAAGGTATTACACATGCACCACAGTATGTTTTGCAGAGGTGGTAGATCATCTTTCCTTTTATCCTCTGTGTAGGGCTTATAGAAAGCTTCCAGAAAAATTGCACTGCGTTGTTCTTCCTGGTCATTTAGTCTCATCAGTAATTACCTGTCTACTGAGAATCAAACCAACATCTGGCAGCAGAGCAGAAAGCTGCTGTCTGTAACCTGCTGTTCTCAGATGTGTTGTATTTTCCGTAATATTACTGGGCAATGTTCGGGCAGTTTCAGAGGAGAACTGTCAGTCACACTGCTAGGTCCATCTGTCTGTGATGGCTTTCTGAGTTTTGAATGTGGCTTTCTTTTATGATCACACTTCAATGCGGACTCTATTCAAACATGAAGAGACCTTTGCAGATAGTCCCAATGTCCATGATATATATGGCATCTGGATACTCTGACAGTGTGGCATATTTCACTGATTTCTCTTGCAAAGTGTGAAGCACAGCAGCATCACAATTTCTCTGCAGAAAAGTGACCAAATTATTATGCCAACATGTAAAACTGCAGTATTTATAGATGATATAGCCTGTCTACAAGGGCCTATTAATGTCTGGAGATGAGACTATTAGATCTTAAACAAAGATAGGTGGTGGCTCTCTCCCCCTGAACAGAGCCAGAGGCCAGAGTGAGACAATAATTAAATAATGCAGAGCCAGGGTGATAATGTGATGGAGATGACAGCGAGGAAAAATGTCCGCTCTATAGATCCCAGGTAAGTAAACAGACTGGTTTGAAATAGGAAGTCATTCCCTGTTGACAGAGCTCAGTCGTGACAGATAAGCTGAGGAGGATAATTGTCCTATCTGATTTCACTTTTATATGAGTGCGTGGAGTGTTTGCTTATTGTAAATCAACAGGCAGAACGCGAATTGTTTTCACATCAGGGGCAGACTGCAGAGTTGTGATGGCGCTACCATATCTGTGATAGCTGAGATACATGATTAGTATTATGTATGGATGGGATGATTCTCCTTAGGGGGTTGTTGTTGTTGTTGTTGTTGTTGCTGTTGCTGCACAGTTATCATGCAAAAGTTTGCCTGTTTGCAGGTATTGCATCAGTTTTATCGGCACGTTCTCCTGTCTCTGTTTATTTAGAAAATGGAAAATGAAAATGCTCTATGCTCACAGAGTCTCGAAGGGTGCAAATGTTTTCCTGAATAGGCCAGAAATCTTATTTTCACTTAATTGCAGTTTTACATATGAGAGGTTAAGGTCAAATGACAATGCGAAACAAGGAAATGAACTTCAGACCTCAGGCATAGACTTCAGAAAAGTCAACAGTGTGAGAGTTTCCATACGAGCTGATACACATAAACCCATAAGCTTCAAAAGTGGGAGAGAAAAGAGGAGGAGGGACCAGTGAATAGATGCTTAAAGTTGGAAAAATGAAGAAATGAAAACTTAATCAAAATTGAAGTTACTGGTTTCACAGCAAAAATGATTAAAAGCATCATTGAAATCGGACAGGATTATTTTTAGGGCATTCTAAGAGCATCGTCTTTGCAGCTTTTCAATAAATAAACACAGAAGGATTGGCAAGCATCTGAGACCCAATACTAGGAATTTTATTCAGGGGTAAACATGCTGTGCATGCATCTGAAAACTAAAGACTTGCATGACATTAACACACCTTCAGTGTCAAATATAGACACAACATTCGATGTCAATTCAATTATTACTATACTGTGAAGGTAATACATATGAAAAATCTGCTGCTTTAAAATTAGTTTTTGCTATGAATTAGGCATGCATAATAAGATACAAGCACTTTTTGTGTTCATTAAATAACTGCACAGGTTCCTCCCTTCTCCCTAAGCTTTGAGAGCCTGTGTGTTCTGTTGAGTGGAGTGTAACAGTGAGGGCAGGGGTCTTTGTCTAAGCCATTCATTACAAATGATTAACGCCGCATCTTTCTCCATGCCTCTCAGGAAACATGGTGAGCAAGGAGGGTGGCAAATGCATGCTCACCAACTCAGAGTCTGACTCGGAAGCAGCGCCCTTGCCCCCCACCTCGCTGGCGCTGGAGGTGAAGTATTCCCTGGAAGCCAGTCGACAGGTGAGGAAGAGAAACAAGGCCCTGCAAGTGCGTTTCAAGGATATCTGTGAGGCGCAAAACGAGCAAAGGGAGGCGGAGCTGCAGGCAGCGGGGAAAGGTGGCAAGCCGATCTCATACAAAGTGGCATACCGCAAATACATGACCGTCCCTGCCCGCAGATCCATCCCAAACGTCACAAGGAGCACGGGCGTGCAGACATCCCCTGACCTGAAGAAACGCTATCAGACCTTTCCTTTTGAGCGCAAGAAAGGCCACACCTTTAAACACGTGGCTGCCGTGGAAACTTATAAAGGTCAGAATAACGGTTTTGTCATGGAGGTGAAGCAGTCCAAGGCTGCTGAGCGGGGTTTAGATGAGGAGGAGGAGGAGGGAGCCTGCGGGGGGAGTGGAGTCCGGAGGACCAGAGCTCTGCTCCATACTAATGAGTGCATTGCCACAGTGGAGCAGCACACTGCACCTGATGGCCTGTGCTCTGACGCTCTGCTGCTCAGTTGCTCTGCAGACACAGACTGCCTTGCAGACACACAGAGAGGAAGCGGAGTCGGAGCACAGGCGGAGTACCAGCTCTGCAGTGTCCCCTCCAAAGCCAGGACAGGATTACAACACAGGGAGGCCGATACAGACCGCTCGACCAAGAGACAGCTGCTTAATCTGGAGGAGGGCTCATCCCGGACCCTGCCGGACAGGGCCTCCAAGGTTACGGGCCCCATCGCCTGGAACTCCCTTACCCAGGTGGAGTGCCTGGACAGTCCTTCTGTGCGGAGCAAGCGAAAGAAAGCTCTGCAGCTCAACGGGCTGCAGAGTGAGACGCTACCACGTTCCGGCAGAGGCTGTACAACACAGGCACAGTGCCACACAGGACAGTTATCTGCCCGGCCTCTAAGGGGCATGGAGGAGCCTCTGTCGCCCTGCACAGGTGGTGAGGCTGGTGGGGCACCGCCCGACCAAACACAGGAGGCCTGTAAGCAAATAGTGCCTATGAATCAGGACGGGGATGTAAAAGCACAGCTCCAGGCCATGGAAAATCTCATCAGCTCCAGCCAAGAGACCATCAAGGTGCTGCTGGGGGTCATCCAGGAACTGGAGAAAGGGGAGGCCCACAGAGAAGGGTAAGACATCTTAATTACAGCCTGGGCTTTATACCAAGAGTGCACTGATTTATCTTTTTCTCTCCAAATACTGATCCAAAAACCCAGGATGTCAATTAGAACCAATCCAGCATAAGTTCTATCTTTTTATCCTAAATCAAAAATCTGAACAGCTTACTGCATGAAACTCATTTGATTCATTTTTATTTAAGGTAACATGAGGCCAATACGCCGCAGCATAAAAACTGAGTCAGCAAGGTGTCGATAATAATATTAGAAAACTACATTTTATAACAAAACTGACAAAAAAATTGTGGGTAAGTCACATCATGGCTGATACCCAATGTGCTTTCTGAGATTTTAATCAGGGCCTCCCTGCTTCGTTCGTTTTAAGCAAGGGTTGGCAAAAAAAAATAATGTCAAATGTCTCTAACTCAGACATTACAAAAGGGTCTGCTGTTCCCAAGGTAACGCAAGGGAAACATCAGAGACGCAGAACACATTCATGATTCAGCACTAACAGGAAAAGTACCCTCTTGATGTGTCACATTATTTCTAGATCTCAGGGACGAGCTCGTATGTGTGACAGCTCTGCAGAGCCTCGACTGAACCACCCAAAGGGTGTCAAAGAGAGATCACAGTGGCATGTAGCCGGAATGACGTGACTTTCTACTGATGTGCCCTGTGAGCCTATTAAAGCACAATGTCCTTTTGTGATGATTTCCCTCCAGATGTGGCGGATCTGCTGCGGCACTTATTTACAGAAATATCATCTTACTCAATTTGGCCCAAGTGGTTTGATGAGACTCCTTGTATGAAACTCTGCCACAATGAATGTTGCCTTTAACTGACATTCAACCCCCAAAGCGAAGGAATAGCGTTCTATTCTCACTATTTATGAATGGAACCAATTCAGCCACTAAAAAAAACACAGTAGCAATCAGAAATAGCTGTAATGTGGCTTGTGTCAACCAGTATTTTCCTTTTGAACGAATACAATTACTGACAGTCAATTTCGGAATATATCTGAATTGATAAATTGAATCATTATAATGTTGAAAAATGAATATCGTTTAAGGAGGCCATCAAAATAGTGTGATACTCTCAAGTTGCTTACATTACGTAATACACAAAACTAGACTTTAAATACCTGGCCTCATTCAGCCGCATGTTTATCTAGTAAGTCCAAGGCCTTTAAAAAAAAAAAAAAAAAAAAAGCCATGGCCTGTGAAAAAGCCATTTACTGTCCAATGGGTACTGAGTATATACAAAAGGGCTGCAGATAGCATCTCGGCTGCTGAAATAGAGGATTGTCTATCCGACGGGATGAGGCAAACAAAATGGCCAATTTGTTGAGTGAATTGCTAGGGCTCTGCACTCAGATCCCTATCTGTTTTGACCGGCACTGTGGCGAGGTTCGGAGGGAGAAAATCCACATAATCAACATCATGGCAACGTGGAGTCCGAAACCTGTGGGAATTGCACACACGGACACTCGCTCACATCACGCTTAAAACCAAGAAGTATACATCCACAAACTGTCTGAACGGTAGGGTGAAAATCCTTTACAACAAAGCCTAAACTAGGGCTGCACAATCATTCAAAATTGAATCGAAATCGCAACATGGACTAGGCTACTCCAATTTTTAAATTGCAGGGAAACGCAATATTTGCAGAGAGAGAAAATTATGTAACAAAATATCTTTGCCTGGTACAGATCTCTATAAATAATCACAGCATAATCAATGCAATCTGTTTTTAAAATGAAAATAATACTGACATAAAAATATTCATTCTCTCTAATATCATAAATCACAGAACAATTGCAACATCAGTCTAAATAATCGCAAATAGATTTTTGGTTACACTTTATTTGGATAGTCTGCCTGTAGAGAGTTTTTAGACTCTTTGTAACATTTCAACAACATACCAGTTGATAGTATAATATAAACTATCCATTGGCAGCCTATCCAAATTAAGCGTTAACATATTTTTTCAAAACCGTGCAGTCCTAGCTTCAACAGATCTCACAACTGTTTGAGTGTCACACCAGCCAAAAAAACAATAATGCTTTTTCAGTTGTGCACACAGCAGCATAATCTCCTTATCACCAGACTCATAAAAGTGTATTGTGAATGGAAACGTATGTTTAGCCGACGTGGTGCAGCATGGGGAGCCATCGTCTCCGCGTGCCAAACACATCTGGCTTATCAGTTGTGTCTAAAGTGGCAGGTGGGAGAACAGAAGAGAGGAGAGGAGGGGCTTTATTTGTAAATGAAAATTTGCAGCTACTGTTTGAGAAAGCCATCTGGGCACATACATTAAGAGACAATCTGTGTATTAATTACAATAGGCTACATTAAGTTGAAGTCAGTGAGCAGTGTAAGCCTCTTGTAATCCATTTGAGCTCAAGTAAACCTCTGCTCTTCCGTACAGTCATCTTCCTCCTGCACATATTTCCATTTTCCATAGACATATTTAAAGTGAGTCAAAAAATTTGTAATGCTGCTACATTAACATCAGATTAGCTGCCGAAACATAAATGTCACTGACACATCAATGAGGAGTATCCTCAGGCTATATGCAAGCTGTGAGTGCAAATCTGATACATACTGTAAACTGCTTATGTTACATTTGACATTCAATTTTCATTCAAGGAAATGCAAAAGTGTGCATTTATCGCTGCGCATGTATTCAGGACATGCCAGTAAGAGAAGAATTGAAATCCAATGGCTAATGTGCTGAAGCTAATACCACCCTCTCTCCGACGCCGCTCGTTCACAGAGCTGCTCATTCTCTCCGCTCCACGCTGAACTCAGGTTTCACACAACTCCATTAAAAAAGCAGTAGTACTTTATCTTTTAATGTTTATTTTACACCTATTTGAGTATGCCTTCTCAGTTTCCTATTCAAA
>JAPQLA010000014.1:7588874-7603308 GCA_029822935.1 Naso vlamingii
ATTCATACATTTCTAAAAACTTGAAGTATTATTTTTTAAAAGTTATTCATCTCCATATAAATGTTACAAATATATCCTTTAAAGTTCACAAGTTTAAAAGCCTCTACCCCCATATGTAATTAAAAAGCTCTTTCACAGAGGATCTGAAGTCAACAATCTTCCAACATCAATAAAATTATGGCTGTAACATTCAAGAACACAACTTCACAAGATTAATTTTCTGCATTGTTATACCACAGAGGGGGCTGCTTCTTTGTGCCTTAGGCTGCACACCCCCACATGAAGCCAGTGTTCTGACGAGAGGTGGACAATCGTTGATGGGCAGATCAATACCTGAGCATATGGAGGCCAGTCAGAATATAGAAATGAAGAGTGGAAAATGGGATATAGATAATTGAACTCACTGAGCACCCTGACTGGCACTTCACACAATCTGCCGCCATTTACTTGACCTCACGGAGTGACTGTACAAAGTGCATAAATTGTGCTCGAAATGAAACGTAGTGTAGAAAGACCACTCTCCCAAATGTATATTAGAGGCAAACTCTTCATGGATTAATGTGATGTGGATCAATGCTTGTTCTTTGTGCAACAAGTTCCAAGAAAGGACAGTAAAAAATCAATCATGTGATGTCACCCGTGACAGCATGCATTCACAGAGCACTGGGGGTCACGTGCTTTGTCACATAGTCGTGACGAATCAATCGTGCATGGGCGAGTCCAGTATGTACACAGACAGTCAGACAATATTAAATATTGCTCAGTTAAATTGTTAGCCTTTATAGAAGCCACAACACTACATGCAGAATAGTCTCACAAAGCCAGCTCTATCTCCAAAGAGCTGGAGAATGGTCAGGCTACACTTATTATTATTCTGCTACAGGATAAAATAACATTCAGATTTGTTTGTGTTTCTTTAAACCAATAACAATCATCTGGGCTGGTGCTAAGAGATGTAGCACTAATTGCAGAATTTGCTAACACAGCCAGGCCTATATCCACAACTGGAGAAAGGTCTGCTGCACCCATTATCATTCCCATATAGGAGAAAGTAATACTCACTGTTTTTGTTTCTTGAAACCACTGACAATCATCTAGGCTGGTGCCAGGACCAGGATGTAGCACTACACACAGAATTTGCTCTCACAGCCAGTCATATCTCAACAACTGGAGAAAGGTCTGCTGCACCCACCATCACTGTGCTATAAGGTGAAAAACACTGATTTGTTTCACACTAGCTCTTTAAATTAATCACTATTATCAAGGGTGGCGCTAAGATCAGGATGCAGTGATGATGCACTTGCAAAAATAATATGCAGATAGTGGAAATGGAGGAGAACACTAAATTTAAAAGTCCCTTGAACCCACAGTCTACATCCTGTGAACAGACCATTTACTGAATAACCCCTGTGGAGGAAGAGGAGAAGAGATTCGTCCAACCTCTGTTCTGTGAAAAATGGTCTCTGTTCATGAACTAACCAAACAGAAAATCTAACAGCATCTCTACTTACAACAACAAGGCTTACACTCACCGCTCACTCACTTCACTGTGTTATTTATGAGCGTTCATTCAGCAGCATCCCACAGTGATCAATTCAAAGGAGAATCATCAATTATAAAGAGTGCAACAAAAAAATCACAGCCCCCTAGAACATCTGATTATTATGTTAAAGGAATATCATTAATTAGAGATTCACTGCAGACTGACTCATACATAACTCAATGTTAGGACATTATCAGACCATTAAAGTGTCTGTTCAGCCAAATCACAAACAAACAAACATATATTTTTCCCTTTAGCCCTTATGTTAGTATCCAGCGCGGCAGATAGATTCTAAAACTTCTGCCAACATACATTACAATGAAGGTGGAATCGTGTTTTCCAAACAT
Organism: Naso vlamingii; assembly: GCA_029822935.1. NCBI lineage: Eukaryota > Metazoa > Chordata > Actinopteri > Acanthuriformes > Acanthuridae > Naso > Naso vlamingii. Next base: position 7,590,765 of record JAPQLA010000014.1, read on the forward strand.
TTTGCATGTTGCAGACATGAGTTTTTGTCTTTTGGCTAGGCTAATATTGCCAAAAAAATACATGTAACAGCTGACATTTTGGTATTTATGTGTTTAATTTTTTATAAAGAGGTTTCTGAGATTTCTGATGCCTCCCCAGTAGGCTACAATGGAGATAAAAGAATTAATGTGTTTATGCTTATTTCAAAACAATATTGTGGTATATTGTAATGTTTGCAATTGACAAAATGCATTGTTTTTAATAATGAGTAGTTGCTACTTTTGTCTGTCTGCTGTTTGGTGCTGGGCATGTAATGTGCAGTGGATTCATCAAAGCTTTGTCGCTGAAAAGAGCTGGAAGACTAAGTTTTGGGTGTCGAGGTCGCCTTTTTCTTTAAAATGCACATTATACGCTGTAATCACAAGCACTGTGACTTTTCTTTCATGTCATCTTGCCAGTAAAATTTCTTGTCTGCATCTCTACAGTGACATGTCTAACAAATTAAAAATGTCAAATGTTATGTATAATTTACAAAAGAAAAGACAAAACATGCTGAAAAATAACAAATGAGATGAAAGGCGTTTAAACACCTCTGTAGCTGAAAGGACCACAAAGTTGAGTGAGCTATATGAATTTGTCCTGAGAAAAAAACACTTATATCGTCATTCGACCCATTGTGCATATAAAAATACTGAATACTGCAGCTTTTAAGTTACATTAAAAAACCCTAAACAGCAAAAAGTCTGAGCTCATTATCAAGGGATTTCTTTGAACAAAAAGTAGTTCCATATAAAGCTTCTAGTGAGATTTGTAGATAATCCGAAATAACAGGGACATAGTTCTGGAAAAACTCTGTTTAATGCCTTCAGTGCTATTAGAATCCTTTCACTTCTGTTTTATTGTGTTGCAAGCAGAAAGAGGGATTAATAATAAAGCCTTGCACATGACACAAGAACTATCAGCATGGATAATTAGGGTTATGTGGTTTTATTTAGCATGTCTTTTCTGGGGTGATTTGGGTGAAGTGACCCTTGAGGATAATTTTCTAATGGTCAAAAACAAAAAATAAAAAAAGCACATATTTTGTTTAGCTTACAAGCAAAAGGTGTGTGTGTGTGTGTGTGTGTGTGGAGGAGGAAAAGGAGGAGGAGGAGGAGGAGAAGGGGGGGGTTCTTCTTCTTCTTGGTTTATGTCATTGGTTTAAACGACCCAAGACCCCGCCTTGATAAAACAGGAGAGTTAGACAGTGTGTGACTACAGCCAAAGAGAGAGAGAGAGAGGGGGAGAGAGAGGGAGAGGGAAAAAAATAAAGCAGTGAAACAGTTAGACAGACACCTACTCGGCGTTTACGCTCGGCCGTGTTTTTTAATACACAGGGACGCGTATAACACAGTGTAGCCTGTCACTCCTCTCCCTCTATCCGCTCGTTTCTTCCGTTCTGCCGCGGTTTTGTGGCGCGCTGAGGATTAACAAGGTGGAATCACAATTTACTCCAAATCTTCACATGAAACATTTCTCTCCCCGAAGCGGATGATGCTGCCGCCGCCGACGTGTGCCTGAGAAGAAGAAGGGAAAAAAAAAAAAAAAAAAAGAAAGTCGGCTTCTCAACTTGCGATTTGACATCCTTCACCCAGGTAAGACTGCGTTTACACGAGCGACAAATACACCGCTTTGTACGCTTAATCCAGTTTTGTGTGTGTGGTTTTTTTGCGAGAGTTCGCGTTGCCTGGCTGGGGCTTTCAGGTCCGCATTAACAGCTCTGACCATGTGTGTCCACCTTTCTGCGCCATGAAGATGAAGAGGGGGGACGGTCGGCTGGGTCTGCACACACCAGGGTGGTTATTTCTGACCATGTAAAAGCAGAAATAACTGTTAATATCTCGCGGTTTCCCTCCAATGCTGCCTTTAGCGTCCCTCACCTTTGCATTGCAAGGGTAGTTATTCTGCAAGAAAAAACAAAAAAACAAAAACGCAGATTGTTGTGCACGCAGCGAGCCCCCGTGCGGAGTGTGTGTCGGTTAAAAGAAAATAGGAAGTGCATTAATAGTGTGTGTGTGCGCGCGAGGAGTTGTGTGTATGCATGTGTTTGCTTTCTAGTGAGGCTGTTTGCTCATAAATCCTCTAACGCCTCACACTTGACTCGCCTGGCTGAGTTTTTGTAGGCGAAACAGTACAAGACGTCACCCCCGTGTTAATCTTCAGCGCTGATTGCTGCTGCTTAGCCCGTGCATCTTATTTCCTTTGAAACACAAGTCGTTGCTGTGGTGCACATCTGCTGCCCGAGCTGCACCACAGTGTCACTGACCTTTCACATTTCATTTGTGGTTTTTTTCAAGACTTCTCTGGAGGAGCTTTAAAGCAGCTGCCACAGCATCATTGCACATGAAAACTTTTCTTTTTCATCAGCACATGATAAAAGCTGGGGGATCAAACGCCTGCATGTTGATGACATGCTGGATCCCACCTCAAAAGGGTTTCTGGAGGGCTGCAGATGTGCAGGTGGGCAAATAAAAAGCGGGGGAGATGGAAGCTTGTAAGCAAAGAAATGATCTCTTGTTGGTGAGTGAGTGAAATCCTCATGTTTGTGGGGATGCCCCCGTCTTGATCCCTCCTGGATGTGACTTTGAAAACCCCTGGAGGAGAATAATAAAGTGCTTTTTGTAGTTTCTCCTCTCCTGCTGCATTTCTCTCAGGCAAATTCATCTTGTTCATAGTAATCGAGCTGCTATTTGCAGAGCTGAGCTGACTAAATCGGTTAGGAAAGTGCATCTATGTTTACAGCCACTGGTAGGTGCCGGCAGTGTTTGAATGAGCCGCTAATTGCCTTGTGTTAACTTGTTAATTACACACACTAAAGTATTCTTACACATCATTGGGCTAATTAATTCACTGATTACTCTGAAAATATGACAACAGAACAAGTGTTGGATTGATGGAAGAACTGGTTATCTTAATTTCTTATCACTCATCATTAAAAACATCATTGTCTGTAATTTGTTTGGGTCAACAAAAATGGTTTCGCTCCCAGCGCAACAGCTAAAAACAATCAAAGTGAGCCTTAAATGATTTAAAAAGAAGAACTTGGAGGATTTGTTTTTAATGCCTGAAAGATAAATAGAGGATGACCTTGGTGAAGCAGCTCTTTGTCTGTCTAATTGGTGCCCATGTGTACCTATTGGACCAGTTAAGGGGTGTGTGTGTGTCTTTGTGTGTGCGTGCCTGAAGGAATATAAGGCCACTACAGATGTGCGCAGCCTGGACATCTGCTCTGTTGTCGGCCATTGTCAAGGAGGCGGTTAAGATGGTGGGCAGCTCGGCACAACAGAGCCCCCTTGTCAGAAAGCTCCATTAAACTGCTCGAGTCACAAGTGCAACAGGGAAGTGGTCATAACGCCGAGCACTGTTCCTTTTCCTCACATGCCAGGTACACTCACAATCAATTTCTTTCTTCCTCGGGACAATCACTTCTTCATTCATAACCAACAAAACTTGCCACACATAAGTTGAGATAGCGACATGTTTTTTTCGCAGAACCTTCCCCCTCTTTTTTTTCCACCTACCTTCCCACATGGTGAGACAGTGTCACCATTTAGAAACGGCGACTGTCGTATTTCCAGAGAGGAAATTGAACAGACTAAGTCAGACGACCCCGTGAAGAGCCTGCCCTCTGCCACCCTCTCCTTGCGTTGCCGAGCAGCACCCTATCACTCAAGGCAATTGAACGTCTCTGAGGGGACCTCTGTTAGCCCCGTGCAATATTTATTACCATCCATCATCGCAAGACTCTCGCTCTACGGGTGAATAACAGTGGCTGCTAAGTTCTGTGTTAAAAAGTTCCCTCGCCAGCGACCATTAGAAGGGATTTATGAGAGCAGCTTCCCAGGAAGTGCTGTGGAAGCGAGACGGAGCGTGTTTCAGAGTCGCTGCCCACCCGCTGGGCTGCGGTACCAAATATGTCATGGGTAAAAATTCTGGCTGGTGAAAAATCTGCCCCAAACTTCTCTTTTTTAAAACAAATTTGTCTTCACAATAGGTTTAAGTGCTTGAATTAGTGGACTGACTGAAAATAAATCCACATTGTTGATAATTGCTTGTTGTTAGAGCCATTTGTAAAGCTAAAAGGCCAAACATTTGCTTGTTTCAACTTTTTAATGTGAGGATGTGCTGCTTTTCTGTCTTGTTTGCCTTCTGAAATTGGATAGTGTTTTGTGTCGGACAAAACAAGTTGTTTAAAGATATTGTTCGAGCCCTGGAAAGTCGTTATGAGTATTTTTCACTCATTTTTGCCTTTTTGCACGTCTCACAATTAAACACTTGCTAGATATTAAAAGCAGTTATTGGTAGCAACCCTACTTTTTTTCTGTCTAAACGGCAGACTGCATAAAACATGGACATTGGTTTATGAGGAGCCATTGTAAAGCTAATTGTGGTGGCTCCGGTCGTTGGCATCTTAGCTAGGAGGCTAATCCAAAAATTATTCAAAGAGGTGTAGTGTGGGTGGAGCACAGACTTCTTGGAAGGTCTTAGTACAATTAACAACACAGTGAGCCATATTAAATGTCTGATATTTGTATAAAAAAAAATCTCTAAAGGCACCAACACCAAAAACACGGCGGAGAGTGCTGACAGCTAGCGGCTAGCTGTCACTCAGAGTGCCCACACCTTTAGTAATGCTTTACTTTAAGCCTTAAAACAATTTAAACAAGTAAGTCATACAAAAGTTTACCCCCTGACAGTTTTTTTTGAATGGGGAAATGAGCTACAGATCAAAACCGCGTTTCAAACGTGTTTATTTCTGCTGTAAAGGTGAACATGTTTGTATGGAAGTTGGATTGACTTGCCTGCTGCAAGTAGCCGTTTGAGGAACTGCAGTTTTTAACACCTTCAAGATGGCTTCATTTTTTTAACCCATAGTCATATTACAGTAATGTCATTACATAGATGTACACTTCATACAGTACATCATAGTTTAATTTAACTGCAATGTTTACAGCATTATAAAATCAACAGAGAAAGAAAATACCTCTCTGCTTTTTGTGCACTTAGCTCTTTTGCAGCGAGTCCCACAGTAGAGATAGAAACGATAATGATCTAATATTCACCAAGGTCCTTAATAAGGATCATCTAATGTATGCATACTGTGCTACTGAACTGGTAAATCCTGCCTCCATGTCCTTTGATTGAGAGCGAGTGCATGTTGTGTGAAAATTAGTATATCTGTGTGCGCTCGCTACCTCTCGATACAGTCTTTGATCCTTCCGAGATGAGACGGATTCTTTTTTTTTGAGTCTTTCCACTCTGTTGAGATTGTTTGTTTGTCAGAGTTGAAAACAATTGGGATGAATCTGATAGCGGAGTGGAGCTGTGGGGACGGGGCAGCGCTGTAAATGAACGCCTTACTGTGCTCCTCTTAGGTCAATTTGAATATGTGTTTTTAATTGGTCTCTCAAGGCTGAGCCTTCTCTCTTCTGCCTTCCTCAAAAGTGTCTGCATGATGTGACTATGTTGAGCTGAGGAGCCTGGGAGCAACGGTGTTCATTTGAAGCCCGCCGAACATGCTCATTATCTCCAACCAAAGGCAAGATTGATTTAGCTGAAAGCTGGGGTAGTTTTAAAAAAAAAAGAAAAAAAAAAAAGGTAGAACTGTAAACTGATCAAGACAGTAATTCCTCCCGTGGATTGCTCTCGGTCAAAGCGAATAAGTTTAAAACAGAGCGCTGTGGTGGAAACTGCTCAGTATCTTCACCACTCGCAGCAACTAAAGGCGCCATCGCTCAGCCAGAACTATTCTCTCATGGCTTTAGAACTCGTCTAACCTTTAGAAAAGCTATATTGAAAAGATATCTCAAAGAAACATTTTGCTTGTCATTCCCACTTCCTTGCTCTCCTGGAGCATTCTGTATGTATGCTTCTTGTGTATTTGAGGGGGGAGGCTATCAGATTTTCCCCTGTCATCGCTTGCTCCCCCTTTACTATAATTTCATTGACAGTGGCAGCGATTGTGTTTTCCCGAGCTACATGGGGGTAAAGGATAATTGGAGCCGTGAATGTCTTTTTCATGGTAACGGGGAAAGTGGAACCCTGTGCCAGCGCTTTTCTCTGTACCATACAAAGGGACAAGATCCAGCGATAGGCCTTGCATAAGAGATCTACAGTATTCTCTAACACAAACAGATGTATTTTAGTCTGGCTGAGGCTAGTAGAGCTGAACCTCATGTGGTTTTAATGTTGGCTAGCAGATAGGATTTTTTTCTGCAGTTATTGGATTGGATGTAACAGTCACTCTGCTTTTATCTTGCACCACTCTACATTAGTATCAGGGGAGAGTGAGTGAGGCGGCCGTGTAACAAAGTAGAAGTACATTGTCTTTCAGCCGTGTAAAAGGTCAAATAACTTTTGTATTTTGGCCCCTGTCAGCAATGTCAGAAACAGTCCCGTTAGCATTAAGGTAGGGTGTCGCTGTGCAAAGCAGGAGCACAGCAATTAGAGTTATTAATTATTTTCTTACAACTTAATACTCTTTCATTTAATGCATATTAATTGATGTGCTCCCGAACCCACACTCACATAATCCACCAAGGATTTCTCAAAGGCAAGCACAAAAGGCTTTTATTATCTTAAGGAGGAAGTGGTCTTTTGGGACGTAAAGTGCCCCTGCTCAATTGTGTATTACATTATGAAACAGACGTAAGTGAAATGAAATTACAACGTATCATCGGCACGGTGAAGGATCCTATTGAATAATTACTTCAGCAGGGCTATTGTTGTAATGTCAGACTCATTCTTTTTGGGTGTAATGGGATGGGGGGCGGGTTAAAAACTCCTCTTGCACAGGAGTAAAAAGCAGTGCTCTTTCAAGGTTAAACTGTGTGAAGCCAAATGTTTGGGGAGGGTGGATTAATTTCATGTCCCATAATGTGATTTGCAATATCTCCTCCTCTCCTGCCCTTGGTTTCTTTGGAGATACGCTAGCCTGATGAGAGCTGAGGGCAGGGGGGCTGCCTAACTACCGCCTGCATATATAAGTGTTTACAGGACCACTAAATGGAATTATGGGAGATGATGCACGCTTACAAATTCACCATCATTCCCAGACCCCCGTCTTATTGCTGAATACAAATTCAGTGCATGTCCCTCTGTTGCACAGTAGAGAAAATTAGCTTCCTCTCATACATGCAAGCATGCACAAACACGGTCACTCACATAAATAGATGTAAACGTGCAAACACAGGATGGGGGGTGGTTCCAGGAAAATCACTCTGCATCATTAATTGCAGGGCAGGCTACAGAGGAGGGAGAAGGACCACCGTGATGACAGCAGCCGGCCTAAGCAGCCTGCCGCACTCGACACTTTATCACACGGTATCTGCAGCTCATCCCCGTGTATCTGCATATCAGCCCGGTTAATGAATCTGTTGCGTCGTCTCGTTTTCTTTCAAATTCTGTGTCATACAAATGTCTTCATAGATATGCGAGAGCTTCATATGGCGGCATTAGCATAGATAAATTTGAACAAGCTCAAGGAAACCTCAAAGTATGTTTGCAATATGAGGAAGTGATAAAATCTGAGATTGAGGTCGGCACAGGTAGCGAGCGAGTGGGTGGGCTGTGGGCTCCTTGCGTGGAGTTGTATCACGGGTGGCGTTTCCTCCCCAGCGTACCAGCCGTCTTTTTCTCACATTCTACAAATCTCACCGCTGGCATGCAACAACATAGTGTAAATGATTGAAATACAGTGAAAAGCAGAGAGACACTTAGTGCAGCTCAGATCCAGAAAAAAATGATATTAACAAGATAAAAACGGTAAAACTGAAGTTATTGGCGTTCTGTAATATGGTTAAAAAACAAAAGTTGTAAGGACGTAAAGTCAAATTTCATTTAGCTTTTATCTTACACAGATAATGAAGAAGTGTCATGGATTTGTAACATTAGAGGATCAAATTTTTTCAGGATGTTTCAGGACATCATGTGCAGGCGGACATTTTTACACTTCCGTCACACTGCCTGCAGTGAATTCCAGCAGACGGACACACATTTTCTCAGTCTGACCTGCAGCTGATGAGGCTGAAACAAAACTACCATGAAGAAAAGTAAAAATGCAAATTTAAAAGTTAAAATATGGGCAAATTGTTTTGCTCTGGTCTTCCTCCCAGGCAACATAATTGACAGCACAACAAGACAGTGACGTGGGAGTGACTTCTTTTACCCAGACTGGTTTAGTTCTCACCATTACTTGAACGTCTTGTGACTTCAGTCGTAGCTAATCCTGTCCAATATTTCCTGTTGTCCCCAATTTGGTACGGCCAATTCCTCCTATATTTAAAACCTCACTGACGGCCCCGAGGGAGGCTGTAGATGGCCATGTGCCCTGAGAGTCACGTCACACCCTTGTCTTTTTGCCTGATAGTGACAGACGTTTTGCAATCCTCCACCCTCACCCTCCAGACTCTGCACTCCACTCTGGAGCGTGGATATGAATCCTGCCTACCTGCAAAAAGTGCAAAAACTAAGCTTACACCTGTCATACTATTGCAATCATGAATACCATCAGCAGGATTGCGCTCTGTGAGGGTAGGCTCGTCCTTGTTTGACCGCACATGTGATTAATTTGTTGCTAAAAAATTTTAGATGCTGTTTCGTACTTCTGAGACGTCTGTCTCACACTGTCCATCACACTTGGCTTAAATATTGATATGAGTAATTAGCGGCTTCAAGTGGGGGAGATGAAATTTAACATAACCTGACGAAACCACCAGCAGCAGCAGCAGCAGCGACTAGAGGCAAAGTGATCAGCTGTGATTCATATCAAAAGAGTCTTGAGAGACAAGCAGCAGCTAGGTGGCCATGTGGTGGAAGGACAGACATAAGTGGAAGTTTTACAAAAATGTAAAAATACACAGTGGACTGTCTTAAGTAGTGAAATTGTTCTGAAGCAGCAACTAGGTATATTTTCAAGGAAATTGTGTTCTTTCTTATTGGCAAAAGCTTTTCCTTGTGTCCAAGTGTTGTACTTGAAACTCCTGAATTTTATCAGCAGTGCACTACATTAGGTTTTTGCCACTGTGGACTCTATTGTCCTTGTGAGACAATCCTGCACACTTGTGAAGATTCACACACTGTGACAGCCCTGGTGGGCGATTTACGGTTGGGTAAATGTGAGCAAACTTATGCATGCATGTGAATTGCTTTTCAACTTTTGCTGTTTATGTTTCTGTTGTTTCAGAGTAGTGAATATGTGTAGGAACGGAATATACCTCCTCTTGTTGTCTTTTTTTTAAAAAAATGCGATTTGCATGCAATGCCTGTGTCACGGCGACTGCCTCGGTTTTCCAGGGAAATCTCATCTTCTTCCCCTGTGAAAAGAGCAAGCAGGGAATTGCATACAAATGTTGTTCCAGGTGTCCGTTGCGACATGTCTTTGCATTTAAAAACCGTTTCCAGGACATTCATTGTGCACTCTGCTGGGGATGACCCTCCCACCCTTCACATGCACATACGCATACACACACAGAACTAAAACAATAAACCTCTTTCCTTTCGCATGTGGTGCACCCATTGCTCTGTGCATCAAATTGCTGTTCCTTGTCTTCCTGGTTTCCAGCCTGAGCTTTATGTCATTGAGCTCCGTATCACTTTTCCTTGCAGTGAAGGATCTTTTATTTTTGGTGTCAGATTGTTTCCTCTTCCAGTGCAGCTGCAGTTTAATGCAAAGTTGCGGTTATTATAGTGAAAACTCAGCCCTCCTCAGTCATTTTATAAAGACGTTGGTGTCGTTTCATCATTGCGATTATAAAGTGAGAATGACAACAAGCAAACGTGTCTTTGTTGTAGTACTCCAGTTCTAAAGGTTAGAGGGTTGAAGGGTAGCCTGGAGTAAGTTAGTGGCATTGCTTTGCAACAACATCAAAGCTGGCTAACCAGGTACGTTCGGGCTAATTTGTGGTTTACCTGCTGAGAATCTAGATGCAAGAGAAAATAATTGCAGCTGAGAAACTTTCCAGTTATACAGTCGAGTTCATAGGTGTGAAAACAAACACCCCATGTCGGGTCTTGGCATTTAAAAGGCCTTCAAACTGGACTTATTGCTTCGTATTTTATCCTCTACCTGCACCCTATAACAACACAAACAGCCCTGTAGTGCTATTGTCTGCCTGAAAGTGCGCTTAGTCGGGGGAATGAAAGGATCGCATCTGCTCTCGGGCACTTTCCAATCTCTCGTCCTCTCTTACTTTCTCCTCTCCTTCTCTGCTCGTATCCATCTCCATCCCCCCTCCCCTTCACCCTCGTGAAGGTCTCATTGCTTATGTAATGTCTCTAAACATTTGTGCAGCATTAGGGGAAGTCAGGCATGCCAAAACTGTGCAAAACGTCCCTCTGTGCACCCCATAGAGGTGGGACAGATGGCAGCCCTCGTTCCCAGCCTTGTAAACTGCCTGTGACAGGAGAGATGGCGCATACGCCGATGAACTGGGACAACGCTAACTAAGGCTTTGCAGACAGTGGTGGACACAGTTGCGTGCACACCCATCAGTGAGATGCATCCCCGTTTGGTTCTCACCACATTGTTTTTGGCTGTTAATTACAGCGTTGTGTTAAATGATCGCAGATTTATGGACAAGTTAATTATCCTGTTGCTCCACCTGCGATTCGGCTTGTAGCTCACCTATAAGGAAGGCTATCTGATCCTCGCGTTCGATCATCCATCACGATGCTAAAGAAGGTGACCCGGAGTTTCTTTCTAAATCAGCTGTTAATCACCGCCACAGCAGCGTCGGGCACTTTTGCTTTGTTCCCTCCCTTAACAACTCTCTGGGAAGAGTCCATTACTGAGTAAACAGACAGTGAAACATAGAAGAAATGAATGAAGATGCCCAGCGCAGAATCCCCAAAGGTGATATCAAATGGCAAGCCCGGTGATGATGAGGGATGTTTATGGCTGGCACTCTATTAAGAAGAGGCTCTTCCCTGCTGGCGCTTAATGAACATCTACCTTGTGAAATGGATGTTCTGAAGCTTTTTTTCTTTCGCTGAATTACCGGTCATTTTCATCAAAATGTGCCCTAACGGCTCTCAGCGGCGAGTCGAGGGAAAGGGCCACTGAGGTAGAAATGAGTTCTTGGGTAACTTGGCAAGGTGACTGGCTTATGGCAACATTAGCCATGTTGATTGGAATAAATCTCTAACCCTGTATTTTTTTTTTCCTCTTTGTATGTTAATGAAAGCCAGTTATGTCCTTAGAGGATGATATTTCAGGCCTGAACTCTTCTTCTTTTTTCTGTGTACAAGGTAACGCCTCCTCCAGATGTCCCCCACTGCGGGAGGCTGTGAGGCACATGCAGACGGCTTACCGCCAACCATACACACACACACACTCACACACACACACACACACACACACACACACACTCAGATCATCTCTGGGCGGGGGCACTTCAGCTGACCTGTTACAAAACAAGCCAAGAGCAATGATAGCAGAAATAAGACGGCAGAGCAGTTCTGTGTTGTTTCTGTCAAGACTTAAATATTGCTGACAAAAAAGGCAGCGTGCGTTGGGAGAAAAGAGAGGAAAAACATCTCAAAAAAGGAGGATGTTTTCGGAAACCACAGACAATGTACCATCTGCACACTGCGGGGTGTATGAGCGACACTGGACTACTGCTGTGAGGAACTATTGCATTGTTATTAAATGGCTGTTGCCTCACTGGCAGCCATATTAAAGCTTCAGATCCTGTGCCTGATGCAAGGCAACAAGGAGGAGAGAAAAGGAAGAGGGGGGAACGAGAAAGAAAAAAACCCCAAACCAGTCTGGCCTTCTGGACACGGTGACACGATGTGCAGCTGCGATGGCACAGATTAAAAGATGGCAGTACAAACTTCTTCAAAATGAAAAGGCAGAACAGAAAAAAAAAGAAGCTTTTTTTTTTTTCGCTCTCTCGCTCTCGTTCTCCTCTAACCTCTCTACCTCCCTCCCCGCCCACCACCTCCATTGGCTCAGCAGCATCTTATAAAAAGTGCAGCGAGAGGACAGCTTTTTTTGTATGCAGGAGCTGTGTCTTAAGAAATGCAAATTTAGCAGCTCAATCCGTAGCGGGTCTTGTTGTGGGGGTCAAATTTTACTTTTAATATTAAACTTCTCTGTATGCTCACCGTGTTGACTTAAGACACTCTGTATCCCTCCAGCAGTTCATCTGCAAAATTAATTTAATCTTCCACTCGCTATACAGCCGTGTCTCTCTTTTCATGGCTGAGGAGTCTGGATCCGCTCCTGCTGCAGCAGCATGTTGACTTATTGATGCTCGGTGCCCTTTGTGCACACTGAACTAGTGGCAGACAGTGCATGAAATACCACTGAAGAGTTAGAGTTGATTAGCTCCTCTTGCTCTCCCTCATCTCATTCCCTCACACTCAGGGCAGTAAAATGACTCTTGAGATTGCGCACTCTGCTAACAGTTTCTTGTTAACTTTCTTTGTGCCAGAGGTTATTAGACTTATGTAGGATTTAAATGCATAGTCACTGAATGTTGTCTCCGACTTATGCCGAGCTTCCTGTGCAAGTTCCGCCTG
>JAPQLA010000014.1:7922634-7934006 GCA_029822935.1 Naso vlamingii
CCTCTCACCATTATATATCTTAGTAGCAAGTAACAACCACATTCAGCTGATATTTTGTATAATATCAGACGACACATCGGATTTCTGAACTTTCTTGCTCCCTAATATCGGTATCACAATCAGCCCCACAAATCCCATATCGGTCGGGCCTTTATGATTATTTAATTTGACTAGCTTTATAAATGGCTTTAATATATTCAACAAAATGGTACAGCTTTACCCAAACAAATATTAAGAGATGCCTTCATTTAATGTGCGTTCAGTGTCTGCAAACAGGAAGCAGGGACTGTTTCTTATCTTTACTACTAACTTCAGAAAAAAATATAGCTTCCGCTTCCAGAGCTGCTTTGTTTTAGGAATTGCTTCTTTGCGGGGATGGCTGTCATTGCTTTTGACTATATAGAGACATTAAAATAAAGACATCATATACATTTTCCTGTCTTGTCCATCTTGAATAAATGTGTGAGAAAGCATGAAGCAGTCTCCTCTCCAAGAGCACAAACCGGGAAGTACAGTCAATCACACTCCGCTTGACTAAACAACCTAAGGGGCATGTGTCACTCATGAGAGGAGAAGGCAGCCACATCGAAGGCCCATTTTTCCCATTAAAACTCTGCTTAGCCTGTTTGGTAAGTCCCTTAGAAACAGCTGCTCAGAGCACAAACGATGGCAACAAACAAACAAAAAAAAATTACCTTCATTTGCTCTAAAACTACAAGGCAATGTACTACAAAAATAAAGTAAAATAAATTTAATTGGGAGTGTGTTTATATCCCATCAAGCCTACAATATCCTGAGCTGAACTGTGTACTGTCTGCTGTGTGTTTTCATCCGCAACGCAATTAGGGGGTTTGGTGTTGTATCAAGTTTTGGTTAGGCTAGTTTCAGTGCTACATACAGTATGAACATATCCACTTGTCACTTTTCACAGACTAAAACAGACATACAGCCAATCCCCTAACTTTTTTTTAAAGGTGATATGAATATTTACTACAATAATTTAAAAAACAAACAGATATTCTGCAAATTATATATCTAATATCAGACCGAAAGCTACCCTCTGTAAAATCATGAGGCTGTGAGCAGGCTGTTCTTCTTGGGCGAGCACATCTGTCTCTCCAGGTGGATGTGAAATCTGCCGTCGCTTCTGTCCTCACAATAAGTTCACTTCACTGATCTGCTGTTCTGGCCGCTCAGTATGCAAGCACAGTGGTATTACTGTGCAGGGATTTGCCCTTGTCTGTAGTGATTTTCTTTTCTGGAGGGGGCATGTCAGAGCAAATTCGAGCAGATGTGGACATGAACAACCAGCATTCATTCTCGTTTTCATCGATGATAAATCAGCTTCATATTTTCCTGACAGTTTGCCAGGTCAACCCTCGGATCGTGTCCCATCAGTCCGCTTCCCCATCACTCCGCTGTCGGTATGCTGTTGCCCTGACTCTCTTGCCTCGGCCCGGACGCGTTCAAGGAGCTACGCTTCAGCAGCCTGTTGATGATGTCAGTGCACGTCTTCTTGTACTGGTGTCGGAGCAGGGAGTACACGAAGGGGTCACAGGCTGCCTTGCTGTAAGTTAAGCACTTGGAGATGATTCCCCAGTGGGGGTTGATAGGCACCGCTGGAAATAACTCCACGATCCTGCAGACAAGCATAAAGAGAGGGTGGTGAGAAGAGAGAGAGCGGTGGAAAGGGAAGTCAACATGCTGGAAAAGACATGTATGCCCTAAGCTTATTATGCAGAAATAGAAACGCATTTGCAAGATATTGTTGCCCATAACCGCGTCTTTTTTATCACTGGGAGCTTCTTTACCACTGGAGAACTAGAGTTTATTTATACATAGAGTCATCTCAGTACTTATCCTGTCTTCAGTTATTATTTGCAATCAGCCACAAGATAAAATGCAGGCTGCTGTCAAGTGTAACTACATAAATAATTTTCCTTTTGTGAGGCTCTTTTTCATCTCATTTCTCATTCGCAGCCGGCAGCATTTCATGTCAGAAAAGGCAGAGCCACCGGAAGCATAAAACAGATCTGTCCGAGCTGTAATGAGTCTGGAAACAAGCCAATTAACTTCCATAGTTATTTAGTGTTGCATCACACTGAGGGCTCAGCAGAGCATCTTAAAGGATAGAGGACCGTGAGGGCTTCCAGCACTCTGTGGAAATACTGTCCATCTGATTTAAAGAGAGCACCTAATGAGCTTTATAGTCTCACCTGTTGTTTTCATCCCAAAGTGGCTGATCTCACTCACGCTCCTAAAGACAAAAAATTGGTGCTTTCACGCTACTTTTTGTCAGGTGTTAAAGTATTTTACATTGTGGTGTCGTAAAAGGCATAAAAAATATGGCTGATACTCTACTCGCGCACTCTATGTGATTACTCCATCCACAATCAAGCCCTGTCAGCATATTAACACTGGCCTTACATGGGCCAGTAGCCATCAGTGGTGTTTGTCCACACACTCCACAGCACAGGAGGTAAAGTCAGCTGCCATGCTGCACACGAGGCTTTTACTATGAGCACAATGACCCCAACTGCAAATGAACATCAAGGGAGGCAAAAGAGGGGCTTTTAGTGTAATACATTCAGATTGGAATTAGTAAAAGGTCATTTGCAGCGTGACAGCATGTAGAGTGCTGCTGTGGTCGGTCACTGCTGACAGGTTACTGATAACACGACACATCGTCAGCGATCGATGTCAGAGTGCAAAACTCTGGAGAAATCTTAATATCATAGTCCAGCTCCCTTCAAGTGAATCCTTTAATTAAACATTTTAATGGGAAAATCTGACCATAAAAATTAATGGATCGTTTCGTCACTGACCAGACATTCGTCTTCATCTTTATCCCACAAAAATTGCATGAGCACAGATGAGTTTTTAATAAGATATGTGGGATCTAATTAATGGAACTTGTTTCCAGGTTGCAGCACAAACCACACAGTTGCATGGTTGCAATGTTTGTTTGTTCAGTTCTAGCCAGTGACCTTTGCTGTATGTTATTCATCTCTATTTCCCATTTCCTGTGGGACTTTACACCTGTCACTGTACAATAATGGAGTTTAACCATACCAGCAAGAATAAGCCATCAATCTAAAGAAAGGCATTTTACTTTCCACCTGCAACCCAGATATCAAAATAGTTGGGATGCTGTGTAAACATAAATGAAAACAGAATGCAGTCATTTGCAAGAACTGATGAAACGTCGTGGATGTGAGCTGAAATGTCTTCAAGAACCTCAAAACAAGTCCAGTTGGCTACAATACGGCATTTACAATTACTTGCAAAAAAAAGAAAAAAGTGGATTTACAGACAATGAGCCAAACAGAGAAATGTCTTTTACACAATCATTAGTTTCACAAAGTGGTGAATCTTGCCCCATCTTTGTTTGTGAATGACTGATTGTTTAAAGGATGCTCCTTTCATTCCCATCAATGCAATACAATACAATCGTCTGTTACCAATGAATCAGTTTACCTGTGGAATATTCCAAACAGGTGTTTTTGAGCATTCCACAACTTTCCCCATCTTTTGTTGCTTCTGTCCCAAATTTGTTAAGAAATATGCTGCTGGCATCAAATTCAGAATCAGCAAGAATTTACAAAAATAAAAGAAGTGAATGAAATTTACTTTGAGGTGCTCACTACATTGAAAAGGGGACATTCTTTAGGAACTGTCAAAGTGAAACAGTGAAGGTGAAAAAAGTGAGAAGTTAGAACTTAAAACACAACATTTTACAATATTTGAAGTCTAACAGAATATGTTGTTTGTTTGTGTTTTTGTTGTGGGGTTTCTTTTTGTACCTGCACACTGTATATCTTTATATTGGATGATTTAAACTTCTAAAAACAAAACTTCCTTCTCACATGTCACCTTTTACATTATTTACTATTATTCGTCTCGCTCACTGGGCCTCGTTCGACA
Source organism: Naso vlamingii (assembly GCA_029822935.1). Classification (NCBI taxonomy): domain Eukaryota; kingdom Metazoa; phylum Chordata; class Actinopteri; order Acanthuriformes; family Acanthuridae; genus Naso; species Naso vlamingii. The sequence continues at coordinate 7,926,559 of JAPQLA010000014.1, forward strand.
TTGTCTCTTCATCCAGTGATTGATGCGAATGAATTCCACCTGACTAACTGATGCACTCAACGAACTTGAGCAGAAAAAGTGCTAATGCAGCAGCAACAGCAGAGCAGAGGCATATTACTTATCACAAGGTCAGCCAATCTCATCTTCCAACTCCGGCCTCTGTGAGAGGAAGCGGCGAGGAGGAGGAGGTGGGGTGGTTTGACAGCAGAGGAGGGAGGTTTGGGGGACACCAGCAAAACAAAAAGGGCTGCGTTCGCCGCAGTGTGCCAGGGTGGCTTCCCTTTGCCCCCCTCCTTCCGCAAGGGTCTCTCTGCCACTCACCTTGTGATCACATAGGGAGCGAAGCAAAGCATGAAGGTGCCAATGAAGGTGCTGATCTTCCTTGTCGCTCTCTGTCGTCGCCTCTTCTGCTCCTCCAGGCAACGCTGACGAACACTGAAAACAGAGTTTAGCAGGTTTAGAATCAGTTGGACACATTCAGGAAAGACTACAAAGTGTTGCTAAAATTCTCATACAGCAAGAAACAGATGCCCCCCTTTTACTGCTGCTGTGTAGACATTAAAGGGATAGTTCACCCAAAATTGAAAACTCAGTCATTGTGTACTCACCCTCATGCAAGGTCTGGTGAGGTTTTTTAGTTTGCAAAACACTGCTGGAGTTTCACAGGAAAAAGGTGTTGCAGTCATGCCCCAAACAATTGCAGTGAATGGTAACCAATTTTCAAACATTAAAAAAACATAATAAAACCACAAAATTTCTCCGTATTGTTTGTCCAAAGTTCATCCTGAAGCCTTGACATGCCAAGTTGTTTTGTAAAATGTCAAAAATGCCATGTTTTTAGTCTTGCTGTGGTCTGTAAAAAATTGGTTGAAAATTTTTAACATTGGTCACCATTCACTTTAACTGTATGAGAGATAACTGCAACACCTTTTCCTGTGAAACTCCAGCAATTTTTTGAGGACTAAAAATAACTTTACCAGCCTTCCATTGGCATGAAGGTGGTTAGATAATGACTGAATTTTCATTTTTGGGTGAACTATCCCTTTAAAAATGGGAGAATAAAGCAGAAGCTGAGCTGTTCTAAAATTGTAAATTTCTCGAAATTAATCCAGGGTGATTCAATGTGAGGATCCCCTCTGCATAGAACAATGAATTCACTTGATGTGTTCGTGTGTGTGCATGCATGACTTTGTGTGTGCACCATGACTGTGATGTCATGATGATTACACCATGCTTTAAGTTATCCTATATTTCATGAAATGGTGGTCATCAGTATGATTAAAAATGGGAAGAGTGAGGACAGCCTTGATCTGCAGTACACGTGCACACACAGATATTGGTTTTTAGCTATCCTATATAGAGGCAGACTGAAGCAATCATGCTGGATGACATTTCAATTGACTCGGATTTTGCATCTGCTCTGAATACTGAGGACACACTTCAAATGTCAGTGCAAAGATTGCAAAATCTTGTTAGCTGTTCACAGATACAGAACAGTGTCATTTCAGGCTTTAACAACAATATGAAAAGGAAGGATGACAAAGACTCCACTGAGGCTCCCAGGAAGTTTCTCCCCTTGTGGATGTGAGGATTCATTTGTACAATTTGTTCTTTTATTCGAATGCTCTCTAATAACTGAAAATCTCTCCGTATGTGTGCTCCAAATGTATAATAGTAAGAGGTGTGTGATGCAGGAGTAATACAAACAGGAATAAGCAGTTGAGGGGGGCTCACCTGGGGTGTATATCCACCAGCAGCACCAAAGTTTGCATTGTAATAACGTCGATCCTTTTACAGTGAAATCTCGCCACTTTAAGCACTTTGAGGTATGTGACACACAGCACTATAAAAGACAGGAGAAAGGTGAAGGAGTGAAAAAACACGGTGAAGATAACAAACTGGGTCCTGCTGCTCGCCCTCGGGTTGGACAGGGTGCAGGACGCGTAAAGCCGGTGGTATCCCACCCAGGAGAGGCTGGTGGCCACCGTGGAGAAGGACATGGAGTGCGCCCACGTGTACCCGAGCACAAAAGCGGCGTCTTTGTGGCGCATTTTGGAGTGGTACCTCAGGGGGAACACCACTGCGATCCACCTGTCGATGCTCAGAGCTGCCATGCTCAGCATCGAGTTGGTGGACAGGAAGGTCTCCAGGAAGCCCACGATCTGGCAAAAGCCGTCCCCTCCCGGCTGAGCCTTGCTGACGAGTCCAACCAGAGTGAGCGGCATGTTGGACACGGTGAGCAACAAGTTACAGAAGGTGAGGTTGAGGTTGAACAGACCTGGGACCTGCTTGCGAATCTCCGGGTTGTACAGAAAGCAGATCAGCACCAGGACGTTGGACAGCAACGACACTATGATAATCACAACCACCAACACAGAGAGAATCACCTCCGCAGTGTCCATCCTGTGCGCCCCGAAACTCACTTATCCCCACTTTCTGAGCGCATTTCCAGGCTTCTTTCGCAGCTGCAAAATGGCACTAATTACCCATAACCGTATCCGTGCATCCCCAGATCTCTCCACTGGTGGAGATCCCCTCTTTCTCTTCACTACATTGTCTCTCTCCACGAGCCAGCAGTGATGATCAGAGGGACAGCGTCATGATATGAAGTATTTTTGTAGATTTCCGAGCTTCCCTTTCTCCTATAAACTACAGGAAAGCAGCTCCCGCGCCAAAGATGCTCTATTCTGGCGCTGCGTGCTGCGCAGGGGTTTTGTCGTCCTGAGATGCGCTCTCGAGGCATCACCCCTCCGCACACACTGCACAGTGTGTGGGCTCCTGGGTCTCTCTCCCGTCTCCTTTGAGAAACAGCAAACGACAAAGATCATTAATAAGAGTTAAGTTGGGTATTCCTACCATAAAAAGAAAATTGTATTGATTCCAGAGAGTTTCGTTTCTTACGCATGATCCAAACTTATTCTTGCAGAAAAAAATGTCAAGCAGATAATTACTGACGCAATATTTGTGTGTAAAATCCTCGTTTGTTCTTTTTTTTAAACTTTATTTTTTATAAATACTGTAATGCATCATTATCTGATGTATTTAATGAGTATTTCTTGTCTTCACGTCTCCTTTAGACTTGTGGGAGACCTGCAGGCAGCTGTGTAACGACAATATAATATCACACAATGGGAAATAAAAGCGCACAAACAATATCCTGTCAAGAAGCACAAATTAAAATATTCAAAAATCTTAAAATGCTAGAGGCTAGAGGACGGGTTGATTTAAAAAGCTGTTTATCAAATGATTACTTTTTCCTTTTGGCTCATTCAATCAAACCTTATTTGGGCGTCAAAGTGATTAATAAAAGACAAATAATGTCGTGATGCTCAAGTCTGTTGTCATTTCTCTGACTCATCATCGCATTCCAGCAGGATCTCTTCCTCTCACTCTTTACAAATCAGTTCTGCTTCATCAGGCTTGATGAGGAGCAACGTCTCAAGCCGGATGACGCCCCCGTGCTCTGCTGCCCCTCTGGACTCGAGCGTGGAGGATTTTCCCTCTCTTCGGAGTGTGTGCTGCGGCACGTGAGCACGGAGAAGTACAGGTTGTAGTTGCGATGAGGGGAAGGGAGGAGTCAGAGTGAGAGCGCGTGGGCGGAAAGAGTTGTTGTTACACGCATGCACAGGGTGTTTGACTGTGGTGCAGATGTGATATTATGCAGGTTCTCATCATTCAAGATGAGCATGAAGAGGAGATGTGCACTGAAAGTGATGCTCACTAAAACGCCACTCTGCTTTGCTGTGTGTGGAGCACATGTGCTGATGCTTCCTTTTGATGCAAAGAGAAAGCAGCTGCAGGGAAAGGAGGGACAGCCGCGCTCACTGCTGGGTGTTATTTTTCTGAAATACTGCTCCATCTAAGCCCTAAATAATGCTTTATATGACTGATGCTTTTCCAGCATAATACATTCACATGTGATGGGACAATCAGCCTCTGGAGAAAAAGGCACACTCAAGCCCTGTCATGCTGCTGTCTGTGAAGCTCTCTCCTGTCAGTTCAGAGGCTTTATCAGCACCGAGCCACCAGTTGATCTCAGGCACAAGTGCAGCTCTTTGTGGGCCCCGCTTTAATTAATCTTTTCATAATTAAATGCCAGCTCCACAGACAATAATGTCTGTGAGAGAAGTATTTCTAAAAATATTTCTTTAAAGGGACTGAGTGATATAGATGGAGGTTAATCTGCAGATGTGAGAGAAAAGGCCTGTTCAAAGTGACAGAAATATCCCCGTGAAGCATCATGCCACATTAGACGTGTGCATGGAACTAGGTTTTGATAAATATGAATGCTTTTTCATTGTTAATGCAGCGTCATGCAAATGAGGCCTGATTCGAGGTGAACACATGGGCCTGATGCTTTCTGGCCTCAGGTAGTATCACCTTGAATAAAAGCAGCACAACAGCTTCTTTTATTGATGCTTGTAGAGAACATCACACAGATTAGAATAATCATGCTAAGTAGAGATGCAATAGACTCACACAAAACATTGATGAGAACACTATAAAGTCAATCCAGATTTTAGCCATTATTACCCCTAATAGTAGTTTCATCATTCATCCATCTCAAACATCAATGACTTACGGAGGGATCCTTAAAGAGGCCACGTTATGCTAATTTTTGGGGTTCATATTTTATTCTTGGTTACTACCAGAGCAGGTTTACACGCTTTGATGCTCAAAAAACTCATCTGTTTTCTTATACAGCCGACTACAGCAGCCCTGTTTTTTCCAGGAGTTTTGTCTCTGTCTGAGACGCTCTATTTTGGCTCTGCCCCGCCTCTAAAGGCTTACTCTGCTCTAATTGGCCAGTTCAAACACACACTTTCCAGATGAACCTATAGAGAAGCCAAGCACACTGTGACACACTGGTGGTCTGAGTTTGAAAAAAACTGATGAGAACGGAGCGTTCCGAGCCATCAGAAACAGGCCACAGGGATTACTGCTACATACACTTACCTCATTGTTTCATACTTTGTCATCACTTAAAACGACAGTCTGACTTTGTAACACTATTTATAGGTTGAAAGAGATTCAAAAAAAACAAGCATAATATGACCCCTTTAAGCTTTGAGACCATGTAAATCTTTCAATGAGGGGAAAATTTGTGCATATTGTGCATGTAAGAGTAGCTGCATGTTTCAGTTAGTTTATTTGCAAGCAATATTGTTAACCAGAGGCAGTCCATGATTTGTTCCATTTCTAACAGGGTGCATGGCCCAATGTTAAGGTAACTTTAACCAAAATTGTTATGGGATGACTTGATCTGATGATACTGATGATCAAAAGAATAATACAGGCAGTAATATGTCTCTATGATCCTCTTGCTTCTCTGCAACTATGCATTGCTTCTTGTCATTTTGATCATGAAGGTAGCACTACTTTATAGGGTACATGTGCTACAATACAGTATAGAAATGAGTATTTATAGTATATTGTTCAACAATATGTAGATCCAGGTCAAAAGTGACAAAAAGGAGGAATTTGAGAAAAAAGCCGCGTTTACAATCCGTCTGCTGCTTCAGCACCACGGACAGCGTCATGGATTTATCAATACACGGCACAGTTTGGCTACTGATATTTCAGAGCTGTGGTCAAGGCCATAGATTCGAACTTGCACAAACATCAGTCAGCTAAAGGATCAATGAGTCAGGCAGGCCAGAAAAACAAACAAGCATATTTAACTACACAACCCCTCTGTCTGCTCTCTCTCGCTACAAGGATGGAGAGGGGCGATGCAGATCATTATGGGGGATGCATTTTGATCTTTTTGCTAACAAAGGGGATGGCAACGCTCTCATCCCCCCTAAAATCGCCTACTGACTGTAGGGCTGCAACTAAGAGTTATTTCCATCAGCTGTGTGTATTTATTATTTAACTTGTAAATTAATTGTCCATAAAATTACTTAAAAAAGTGAAAAATGGCATAAAAAAATACTACAGAATCAAGCAAAATTTCTTCAAACTGTTTTTTTCTAGTCAAAAAGATCTTTTATCTTGAAAGACAGAGAACAGGTTTGAAAAGCCAGAGGCAGGGATTTCTTGCATGCTTAATGAAAGATAATTAATTGATTACCAGAATTGTTGAACAGTTCACGAAATCTTTCATTGTTCACGTGCATGCTCAGTTTGGTCAATGATCTGTTTTTGACATTCTGCATTTTGTTCTATATTTATTTATTTATTCTAAGAAATCACTTTCCCCTGCATGTTGTTCGTACAGGATGTGCAGTGCGGATGCCTCCGGCTGCATTTTTTGTCCAAATGAAAGGATCCTACCCTTTTTCCCATTATTGTTTAGCGTCTTTACTGTGTGAATTTGCAAAGATGGGTTTTGCATCACCTAAAACACGACTTTTTGGTGAAGAATCTTTGTGTGTACCGTGTTTGAGACAAGTCAAGACATCTCAAGTCTGCAGATCTGCACAGTGAAGATAATTCCTCTTGTCAGAAGGTTTAACAAGTGCAGGACTTGACTGTGAGAGATGGCAGGATGAGAGACGAAGAGAGAGAGCCTGCAGCACTCCTCCTTTTTTGCTGTGACAGTGTGGATTTGAACTCACTGCCAGGTCCAATTCCACACTTGACTTCCCTCAATTGGCAGTCTGGCGTAAATTTAAACTTAGATGTATGTTTTAGCTTTTGCATTTTGCAGACTCACCTTTTGAATATAGGCTTGTCACTTATATTTTTAAAAATATCTCTACAAGTATCACAGGGTTTCTTGTTGAGGGGAGAGGAGCTTGCTATAGAAAAGTTTGGATTTGGAGTAAATTTGACTGTCGGAAGACTTGTGAAATTATGTGTGTGTTAGGTAACTCAGGAGAGTGCACAGGCTACATGCTGCCTGAACTGACTGGCAGCTCAGCAATGTTATGGCTTATAAAGGTTTTAGAGGTGAAGGCAGCAGGGAGACTCACTCAGACAAGAAGCTTTATACCAACAGAGTAAAATGCCAGCCTGCAAGTAAAAGTGAGGGGAAGGTGTTGACACTGCTAACAATAATGCTGAATGCCGGCTTCCTGTTACCCCTGGCTCAATCACCACCCCTGCAACCCCTTTATCAGTGAGCAATGTCTGGTGTGACAGGTTGCAAATATGTAAAAAACCTTTTTGGGTAAATAATTTGTTGCTTCATGACTAGATCATTTTGTGAAGCTGGTTTTAGCTTAAATGATGTCTGATGCTTTTATTGGTATCTGATGTTGAGCATGCATGGGAAAGGAATACTTCAAAGTTTTAAGATTAACTGTCATGTGAAGGGTTGGATAAAAAGATTAAAGCTGCAGTCTATTTGGAAAAATGTCGTAATAAGATAGCAACTAGTAATTGATGTGGTCTGAGAGTATCGCAGGATGTCTGTGTTTTCCCATGCCTCTGTAATCAGGATTGGCAAAAATCCTGTTGCTTCCATCCTGTTTGTCAATCACTGAAGCTCTCTGTACTCTTTG
>JAPQLA010000014.1:8373236-8383906 GCA_029822935.1 Naso vlamingii
TAGAGGTGTTTACATTTCATTTGACATATTCCAAGTCTATTTCCTTCTGTTTTTCACATGGTCTCACACAGCCAGGCCTGTCTCCACAGTTAATTTTAGAGCAGTGTCAGTGCTGAGGAAAGGTCAACATGTTATCATTTTGCCATGTGGGAAAAATGCTCTGGCTTGTTTGTATTTCTTTACACCGATGTAAATTGTCTTGAAGTCAAAGAGCCCAGGATGCAGCATGGTGGCTCCTGCAAAATTTTGCATATTTTTGCAGTGCGATTAAAATGGCTAAATACTTGCAAAATAAAATGCCACACAAAACATTAAAAGATATATGCCAGCTATGAGATACGACTTTAATGATAAAAAGATGAAGACACCTTGATGAACACTGGTGCCATTGAGGTGAGGCCTGCAGATAGTGTAGCTTCAAAGGATCACAGATGATTAAACAGCCGCATGTAGTTCATGAGAACATTATTAAACCAAAACAAAACCCGAACAGTAAACACTTACTAAATAACGGACCAGTTATTTCCAGCCTTAAAAAAACTGGTTCAACGTCAACACATATTGAAGAACATAAATGCCGAAATATATGCATTAGGCCAATATCGACTAATGATATCAGTCGGGCCCTAGTCAATACTTGCTACGTTTTGCATGTAGGTTTCTGTTGTTCAGTGTAGCAACAGTCTTTAAAAGCTATAACACATCACAAGCAAAACGGAAACAGAATTTTGACTAAACATTTGTCCAATGGCAGGTTGAAACCCACAGCCAACTTCCTGTGAGTCAGACTACTTTTCATACGACCCATCGTAAAAAAAAATCCAGCTGATTTTGAAGATAACAAACTGTAATGCTCCCTCTCGTATAGGTCACCCGGACATTTTCACTGCTGCAGAGAAAATATTTACCTCTGAGAAACAGTCTCTGAGGTGAAATCTGGAGTCCTGCCGTGGCTCGGTGATGAATTCCTGCTTCAGACTTTTAAAGCCTTCAGCTGGCTTTTTGGCTTGTCCTTGTGCGGCCTGTAAATTGTTCTTTGTGATATATATTAAGTAGACAGGTATGGCTGTGCGTGTGCGTGTGTGTGTGTAGAAGAATTAGGTTTATTTACTGGGTTGAGTTGCTGAAATAAACCATGCAGTGCTATATTTCTCTCAAGCACGCCAGAGCGCTGAATGATGAAGCTCGCGGGGACGAGCTGTGGTGGGTATTGATGTGTAATGCCCTTGGACTGAAGCCAAGGCGGTGAAATGGGATGAAAGGAAAGCAGTCACTCCCCTGTTAACTCAAGGTTGTACTTTACAGGAGCTATATCTGTCCGTGTTGTCAATGGCACGCTTAGTGAATGTGCACTCCGTGTCTTCTGCAACTATAAAAAAACATCTAAATCACATCTGCCTGTTGACTTTGAAAATTTCCCCCCACCAATTTGCCTGTATTTTTTCCTGATGCTGATGCGGTATGTCACTGCTTATCCACAACTTCGGAGCTGGCAGCTGTGTGGCGTTTGGCAGTCGCTCGTGAACACAGCCAGAGAATGAGCCCTTAGTGAGCGGGACCCCTGCCAGCTCATAGAAGTGGCAGCGGATCATCCTCGGTTAATAGGCGCTCATAATCCTCTGTGAATGTCTTATGTTGTCCCCCGAGAGGAGCGAGACTAAGGCGTGTATTTGCAATCAGCGTGCATTAAGAGCTGACAGTTTAACTGCTGCCATAACTGTAATAAACCAGCCCACTGTTTGCATGCTGAATGGAAGCGAAATGAAAACTGCAAAGTGTTTTCTGTCTCTTTTAACAATGCCTCTCTCTTTCTTTCTCCCCTCTGACTGCTGCTGTCATCGCTACAGGAAGTGGAGGTTAGTGTCTCTTTTGTGAAACTGTACAATGTGCTGTCTGTCTTTGTTTGGACGTCTCTTAGGCTGTAGGTGTCAGCTGCCTCGTGAGTAACAGCTCACTTTGGCTAAAGCACAAACAATACATGTCATACAACATCAACGTCTCGAGTCAAAAATAGAAAACGTTAGAAAGCAATAGCTTAAATAATGTCAAATCCACATGTACATTCAAAAGCAAACGACTGCTTCCAAGAAAATTTAAAAAAATAAAAAATTTTAAACTCAAAAGCAACCATTTTAATCCAATAATACCAAGTGCAAACACAAAAACCTTCCCTTTAACTCCTCCCCCTGCGCACAATATTTAAGATGCCTTCGGCTGAGCTTGTTCAGCTTGACTTGAGAGCTCAGTGTTCACGTCCCCTGAGCAGAATAAGACCGAGCTAAACTGAACAGACCTGATCCTCGGGGTCCCCTCTGGGCCTTGTGCCGAGTAGTAACCGCTTTATAGTTGATCCTCTCTGTCCTTACACAGAGAGAAATGGGTCAAAATGGATACAGCAGGGGGGGACGCTGGATTTTTATTATCGTTCCAGCGCAACGCCCGCCAGGGACACAATCTAAAAACCAGAGTTAGTTTGCAAATATTCCCTCTGCAACAGTGCAGAAGCTGAGATAGTCCAAGTGCTTTTATGAAATACATTAAAGCTCTCAGAGTCTCGCCTTGTGCTGTTTAGAGCCACATCTGCAGCAACAGCCACAATGATAAATAAAAACAGCATTTGATAATTACGGGATTCATAGGGCATGTCAGAGACATGTCACAAAGGACAGATTTTTATTTAGTTGGACAGTTCATTTTTGTCCAAACAGCAGCTGACAAACGGTGTGAACTCAAGGTCCCCTTACCGCCTCGTTCTGGAGCTTTTGGCTGATTCACATGGTCCTCATCATCTCAACCGTCATGGAGCTTTGGACGTTTAATCTTCCATGATGCTGATGAATCGATCTACTGATGAAGACGTTGTCAACCAGCCAAAAGCTCCTGAACAAGCAAGCAAATGAACCCTGAGTTTAGATTTCAAGTATCTCTAAAACATCAACTTCAAAACTGTTTTTTGCTAGTATGTGACAAAATATTTTTCCGATTTAAAATTGTTTATTTTGTTTAGGATGTAGTAAGATTTTCTCAGCCCACAAAGGAACATGTAACTTAAAACACACATATTCACTTCAATGCTGAGAATAAGATGAGAATATCGATACCACTCTTGCATCTGTGCTCTAAATATGAGCTAGAGCTAGCAGCTGGTTAGTGCAATTATTATTTAGCTTAGCATAAAGACTGGAAACAGGGGGAAACAGCTAGCCAGACATACCAGCACTTCCAAAGCTTACTAATTTACACCTAATATTTAAATTGTTCATGTGATACAAAAACCAGTTCAGCTGCCTTCCCCTGTTTTTATTCTTGTGCTAATGATTGTACATTTAGTGTACAATCATTTAAGTGGTATCAGTCTTCTTACTAAGAAAAAACTTTGGGAGCTACAAAGATATTTAAAGAAAGCCTTGTGGTCCATATTAATTTTCTAGTTGACGTGTTATTCACACAGTCTACAGGCACTCTGAGGCAAAGTCACCTCTAGAACGAATCCTTAAGGGTGGATCAGCCGTCACGGTCTGGTGTGATGATTCCAGGCTGCTTATTGGCTCATATGAGGACAGCACGTCTGATATGTCGCTGTGCATCACGTCCAGCAATGCACTTAATTGTTGAAGTCTATTAAATAAACAGGTAGAAGCAAACTCAATAGAATGTCACCTCCAAGTTTGGTTGAAAGAATAGCTGCACAACATGGACTTTTTTTTTAAAAAGGTGGTTAGCAAAACAAACTACTTTTAGTGAGTTCTTTTAAATTTAAAATCAATAAAAAATTCGAGATCACTATAGTGATCCCCAAAGTAGCACAAATAAAGAAAATATCGAACAGGACTCAGCAGCATCAAGGAAAAAAGTAGAACAGAAATCAAAGACAAAAATAAGTAAGATATCTGTAACGTGTAGTTAACCAAGGTTAAACTAAAGTTTGTGGTTATCCTGTAGGATTTATATACACCCATCACTTAAACTTGTTCATCATATTTTTGGCAAGTATATTTAAATATCATCAGCAAAAAAGTTAAGTTTTACAGTGATAGCGATGAATAATATGCCCTCTAATTTTAATCTCTTTTTGATATTGATTCATTATTTTCTAACTGTTTGCACTCGGTTTCATCTCTTTTTGCAGTTTTTGGAATTTATTTTAACTTAGAGACCAAAGAAAGATAAATCAGTTAACTGAGTGGAGAAGAGTATGTGGCAGATTAAAAAATCATAAGAGCAATGCGCCAAATTTAAAGAAACCTTGAATTTAAAAAACATTAGGCAAAGGCTTTGGGTTATTTTTAATCACCTATTGTCTTTTTAAGCTTGCCTATTCCAAGTAAGAGCTGAATATACTTGAGTTGCCACAGTTACACTCACATGTTAACTACCATTCATAGTGTGCAGGAAACTTTCTGTATCATTTTGTATATCTTTTATCTTCCAACATTATTTACGCTCTTAATTTGCTTAATTTGCTGCTGCTTGTTTTACTTAACATGGATGATTAAATCCATTAATGCAAATACATTTTTTTCCAGGATGACTACATCAAAAACATGGAAGAGAACATGGGCTCTGATGAAAGTAAGTCAGGAAAAAAAAAAAAAGGTTTTCTCTGATTAGCAAAGATTTTTTTCTCTGAGGATGAGGATGGCTCTGTTGCTGCACTTGTTTTTTTCTCAAACAGCCTGACTGCATGCTACAGTACTGTATGCACAGACAGTTTGCAAAGGTTTTCAATATTTAAATGGCTTTACTTAAATGGCCAGCTCTGCTGTAAAGACAGAGACTGCTGTATTTTAGATTCCACTAGCATAATCAGTGCTAAGTGCTGTCTGCCTTTATACATTTGCTCTAAAGAAAGAAATAGAAGTGCTGCCTTGTCTTAATTGCAGTATTGTCTGAGGTCATCTAGTGTGAGGTGAACGCTGGTCCGAGGTGTCAGAGCTTGTGGAGGGTGAGAACGCAGTTGTGATTCAGGAAGGGAGAGGCCGAGCCTTCAGTCGCATCCATTAGCTTGAAAAGCCTGCTATAATTGCCTTTGTTGCTAAGGGCTCAACTCAGAACTCCCACCAGGCTCCATTTACCTCCATGGGGTCTGTTTCTTGTTGGAAAAAGAAAATCTCACTTTTAGATAGTCAACTGTGGAGGAGGAGTGGTGAAAATGGTGAATAGGTCTGTGTTATTTTCAGTCAGATGGTCTCTTTGTATCCAGCAGAAATGAAAATTTATATTCAGCATTTAGAATGTGCAGAGATGCCTATGCCGACCCCTGCATGATTTTACAAATTTTGTCTTTTGAAGTCGTCAGGTTACCCAATTCATGAATCATAGTACTGAATTTCAAAAATTCAGGACCTTTTTTAATGCAACACTTTCTTTCTTCTTCTTTTTTTTTTTCCATCAAAGAAAACGTATACTTCCAAGTAAGAAAACTGCTGACAGTCTGAAACCTGACTGCTGTGGCCTCAGTTGTGGTTTAGCCTGAACACAGTCACTGTAGAAAGCTTTTGGACATCATCCAACTGCCACTTCAGAGGTCACTGCACCTGATATTTAAGCTATACATGCTGCAAAACAGGTTTAACTGAAGTTGTAAGCGGCTAAAAATAAATATTTTTATATTGACAGTGGATCACGTCACGACTTGTATGTAAAAAAAGATTCGCATCCGGTAATGAAACCACAGATGGGCCTTATTATCACACAACTCTGCAGCTTCCCTCAGTTCTATAGAGAGATTTGCCATTTTTCAGCTCATTGTTTTGATTCACTGTCACTGCTCTTATCAGTGTAGATTTTTATTTCATGCATGATTAATTGTAAGCAATAAAGATTTCCTTCTGCTTATGACACAGCAGTTCTAATCGTTTTTACCAAATCTGAGCATCTTTCAGCTCATTGATTTGCTGCAACTTTACTGCTCCGATTCACTCTCTTCACTCTTCCGATGTCTCTGTAAGTGTTAAGCCTCAATTAAAGACTTCTAATTCTCATCCACTGAAGCGTCGCCCACATACAGTTCAAGCCCCACCCATTTTGAGTATGGCTACAAATAATGGTGTAGACCACTTATCATACCTAAGAAAGTATTTTCTTGAAGGGAAAAGTCACCCCAAAATCATAATGAGCATTTTTCGTCTTATCTGCTGTGCTGTTTGTCTCTTTGGATTATTTTGGGCTGAGTTGAGGAGTTTTTGAGATGTCTGCCTTCCAAAAAAAATTCATACATATACACTTAACAGCAACGTCTCTTCCAGATATCTTGATCTGTTTACTCAATATAATCCACAGACCTTGCTGTGAGCATGTAGGCACTATTTTCTTTCTCTTGAGCTAAACCCACTAACTGCATCTAGATATGTAAATAAGAGGAATATTATATTCATTTGGGGGTGAAAAGTTCCCTTCACGGGTTCCTAAGAAACTATTTTAAAAGGTTAAATATGAAAATCAGAAAATTGGAAAACTAAAGTCAGTTTTAAATTTAAATACTTTAAATTAGAAACCAGAGTGTGCAGCATCAGTGTGGAGCTCTGGGTTTGTCATATTGTTATGAATCACCTGTGTTGGCGGATTTTAAAGTAGTTCCATTATACATCTTGTTTGGCTGCAGTTCAGCTGAACCGGTGCTCGTTTCAACAGAGCAGTCTCATTTAACCGAACTGCAGGTTAAGCTAGTCAAATGCTAAACCTTCTGCCATGTATGTAATGAAGTGAAGTATGAATCATTTAACAGGTCGGGTTGTAAGAGCTACTATTCATGCATGTTGTAGCTATTTGAGCAGGCGCTTAGCGTTAGCATTGTGTTCCTGCTGCGAGGTGAGTGTGGGAGGTCGAACCTAGCGCCACACCCACACTGCCTCATTTAAAAAGACACTGAAGACTCGCATCAAAGAAGAAAGATGTGAGGAGAGGCAGCTACAGACATTATCCCAGTCATCTCTTCTTACAACAGGGGGAATAACTAATGTAGTCTCAAGAAAACGCCTCGCTAGCTGTAGTGTGGGCGATGTTCATTTGAATACCATTGATTTCATCCCAGTCTTGGCTCCCACTGGGACTAATTCTGCAGACCTAATTGATCAGGGTCCTCTTCATTGCAAATTCAACAAGACAGCAGAAACTCCGACATGGTGTACCTGCAAGCCTTGGTTGGAAGAAAGGACCTGGAGGGAGACTTCACTCACCTCTGGTGGTTTTTTAAATGAGCAGATAGAGACATCTGCAGAGTCTGCTCTTGTGTGTGAAGGCCATTTCAAACAATAGCGGAGGAGCGGCTATATTTGACCTTGACTTCCTTTATTTTAGTCGATAAAGAAACTTCTTTTTGTGCCTGGAGAAAAACTTACCAACAGGACTGAAAGAGCGGCGATCTCGCTTCCATTTGTACAACGACTGTAAGAAATAATTCATACATAATGACTTGGAAAAAGAATTAGAGGTGAACTTGTGTGCTGCATCCTCTCTAATTATGAGTAAATTATTTCAGAGTCCCATCTGAGTTGAATAAAAGCTGCAGGCTGCTTCGACACAGCCTCCACCAATTATATCTAAGGGTGTAAAAGGATATTCTAAGATGACAGTAATTGCAAATCCAGTTGAGACTAATTTACTTAAAGCTGTCGAATGGGCTCATCTTTCTCATGCTTCTAATATGCTACTCATCAGGGCTAAATCTTTTCAGTGTCAGATGGATGCTACTGTTCTTCGGCAGCCCAGTAACAGGTCGTTTGCAGATTTTTGTCCACATTGTCTTAAGTGGTTACTTAAATGCACTTGCTGACAGTGTGAAGGTAAAACAAATGGTTGAGAAAGGCCTTTGATGGAGAATCCTGTCAAACTGCAAAGCTTCATGCTCAATCAACAGGGATCATGGAGGAGAAAGCAGCCACATTCTGTTTCGTTTTTGATTGCAGTGTTATAATACAAATAATAATAATAAAAATCTCACGAAGATTGTTCACAGGATTATTGGAGTCTTGTCGCGTTTGTCGTCATGATTACAGGAGGATTTAAACCCATAACGGCCTTTAAACATTCCAGCCCTGCTCTAACAACTAACAGAGCGGACGAGGTGGCAAACACACTTGATCTTTGATGCAAATGAAATCTCATGTTTGGATTTCATTCTCAGCATGTAGGAGTTGTATAAGAATACAGTGTGAGGGATGTGTTTGGTTTCAAGCTGCTGCTTGGAGGCCGACTTTAAGGTGCTCATAAATACTGAACACAGAAGCAAAGAGAGAGCTGCCCGCCTGAAGCTATACTGAAAACATTAAGCTGCGTTTCTATGGAAACATACAGAAAAGAAATGCTATGTGTTAATTAAGGATAATTAAAAAGATGCAGTGGAAGGTAAGACCACAAACCAGTTAACATGATTATATGCTACAGAGTGTTTTGTTGCACGTCCAGCAATGGTAACGTGTGAGTTTGTGAAGTTATTTCGACTAAAAACTGAAGGATGACACAAAGAAGCCCATTTCTTTAAATTTATATGACATGTCTGACTACGAAGCTGCAAAAGCATTTTTATATTACCAATGGGTCCTTTTAGATTTTCATTGTGGTTTTCAGGCCCACAGCTTTACTGCTTTGGTTCAGTCTCATCTGTGTTGTTTCTCAGGCAGCTGATTTAGTGTAAATGTTTAGTCGAAGGCCCTTCTCTTCACCTCCACAGCACCGAAATGAGCAAAGTTAGCAACCAGCCAAATATTTCCTTTAAATGGTTTCGATAAAAAACAGAAAAGGAGAGAGAGTCACCAGGTGCCAGAAACAA
Source organism: Naso vlamingii (assembly GCA_029822935.1). Lineage (NCBI taxonomy): Eukaryota > Metazoa > Chordata > Actinopteri > Acanthuriformes > Acanthuridae > Naso > Naso vlamingii. The sequence goes on from JAPQLA010000014.1 coordinate 8,382,007, forward strand.
GACTCAAAGTGAATGCTAATGGCTTATAGTCATGCTGTTCATTTGCTGGCTGAGTAAATAAACGTCATTTTGCTAAGTTCACTGTATCTACTTGAAAGCTGATAATCTGTCAATGTTGCCACCAAATGGCACAAAAATTTCTCATCGCAAGTTTTTGCACAACCATTTGCCACCACCCCCTCTGCAAAGATGGTCCATGGTTTAGTCTCACTTTGCCAGACATTTCTCCACACATGTTAATGCTGTGCAACCGCTGCAAGGTCTGACTCACCTTGTCGTCATTTCGGAATAGGGAAAAAAACGCCCTGGTGTGTTTTTTTTTTTTTTAAACCAATCAAAGCAGTCTTGGGCGGTGTGAAGCCTGGGATGCAGCAATGGTGCTCTTGCAAAAATAGTTGCATAATAATGCAAAAGGGGAGGAAAATGCTGACTGAAACAGTCGTCCAATGATAGGCTTATACCCAACTTCTATTTCCTGTGACTCAGACTAGCCATGGCTCAGCAAGTATTGTATTTCTATTGAATTAATGTTGTTTATTTGTTCTTTTCTTTTCCAGTTTTTCTGTAATTGGTTGCTAAATTTGTGTAGGTGTGGCCTTTTTTCCATAAACCACAAAACTCTTGAATTTTGGCCGCATTTAATCCAAATGTAGGTGACGTGCACATACAGTAGCAGCATTCCCACAAAACCTAATGACATTTTACCCACAGTTTGAGCTGCAGCAATTTATTTAATAGTTTTTTTCAGTGGAAGTGAGTCTGATTCATGTGAAATGTTGCACAATTCATCATCATCATAATATTCTTAGAGAGGATGTCTACAAAAATAAAAGCCAAATGAGCCTGCTTGTTTATTATATTTATATTTGTTTTATATTTATAGAATATAATCCAGATTCAAAACCACGTTTTCTGTTATCATACTAACACATAAAGAGGATTGTCAAGCTGCACAGCCTTGGTGCCTGTCGGTGCTCTCTGAATGCTTTCTGGTTTTATTTGATTCTTCCTCGTACATTCACTCTGCAGTGCACAGCTCACTGCACACTCTGTAGCTGTGGTTTCTGTGCGAGTGGACGGCAGGTACAGCGACTGCTCAGTGGCCTAAAAATAATAAAATGGCACAGCAGAAAGTGGGAATGGTTGGAAATATATTAAACCGCCCCCCAAAAAACCCCATATCGTGTGGTTCCCTGCATCCATAAAAGTTTATGGTCCATGACGGGAACCTTTTTGTTAACGAAATGAAATGTTAAAACTCGCACTCTGGTAGCAACCACCACCAAAATATAACATGACAGTCCGTGAAAGATACCGCAGAAAAAAGGCTGAGGAAAAGCTGAGTGATGAGCCTCACCAAAGAGAACTGATTTGATTCATCGAGACAAACTGAAAATATGAGACATCTTAACTGTCTTTATTGTAAAGAAATAGTCAAAATGAAATGGATGGTGACAGTTCAGGGTGATTTTTCGACGGTTTTATGTCTTAAATCAAAAGAGAAATAGCAGATAAATGTTCCATCAGCGCTGCAGTCTGGATATTGTTCAGCTGCTGAGGTTTAAATCATGACTGAGCAGAATACCTGTTGGAACAGATGACATGAATAAAAGTCAAGCGATCACAAAATGTTTTATATGGAACGACTTAAGAGGCTTTGATCAGCGCTGCCAGAATCCAGCTGTCTGTCTTTGAGCCTCTCGGCTTATTTTTGTGTGTTCACTCCTTCCTGAGAAACTGAATCAAGATCAACAGAAATGTAATTCAGTTACACTAATATAATCAGATCTCACTGAGTTGTTGCCTTTGATATAGGTCAAGCATTTCTGGAGCTGTTTGATTATTATTTTATGCTCTATACAAAGTCCTGCTCTACTGTAGAGTCAGTTGCTCACAGTAT
>JAPQLA010000014.1:8884927-8896255 GCA_029822935.1 Naso vlamingii
AACACAGAGGTGCAAAATAAGGAATATTTCATCTGGACTGTCCTGATAAAAGGAATAAATCATTTAGCACATTCTGCTCAGTTTCTCCCAACACATCTGGTATCAAGAATGTTATGGGAACAGATAGTAAAGTTGTGACGTAACTTGAGAATGTCAAATGACTCAATGGTCTAATACAATTTCACACAAGTGACACTTTTGGTTTTTGTCCTCTCTGGATGCACTTACAGATTTATCAAGGTCCAGAAAAGTTCCAGTTTTTTGTTTTGACCTTTTTGTTCGAGAAATTTCTGCCATCTTGCCCCAGAGTTTAGATTCTCAGCTTGAATTAAAAATCAGGACAATTTTTTTAGAAATGTAAATTATTACTCAAGCTCAAATCTTGTCTCATCACATGGTGGACATACAGGTAGCTTCAGGGTTGGGAAGGTTATTTTGGAAATGTAATAGGTTACAGATTACTAGTTACCCTATTTAAAATGTATTTGTAATGTAACTATTTCAGTTACTTTATTAAAGAAATGTAACAAATTACATTTCATTACTCTTTGATTACTTTTCTAAATTTCTAACAAATGTTTTCAACCATTTTCAAATGTTTAAATCAGGCACTGTTAATGGCAGACATGGGGGAGCTGCAAATTCAAACAAGACAACCAATCAAAAGCATCAGAAGAGCAACAAAAATGGCAAAAGAAGTCATTGTGTGCAACAAAACATGCAAAGCAATGAAATGAGTATTATTCAACATGTAGCCTAAGCTTTTTACAGGAAATAATCTGATGTAACCCCTTTGTAATCATTAACATTTTCATTAGTAGTTGTAATTTAATTACACATTCTTCCTCAGTAACTGTAACTGATTACAATGACATTTATTTTATGATTAGATAACGTAATTTCGTTACATGTAACTACTTCTCCCCAACGCCGGTTAGCTTGTAGGGGTTGTGTTAAGGTGAAGTAAGGAAGTCAACAGGGGAACTATTGATTTTTCTGCTGCTGAAAGAAGTTCACGACCTGCCCTCCCACCCCACTGATGTCACACTCTCACCCTGAAACCACATGACTTTCGCCCCTATGGGTGATATTTTCCCACTCATCCCAGAAATGACCCCAACCGCATAAAACCACAAAAAGTGGAAAAAAAAAAAAAAAAAATCAAAATTCCTAATCTGACATTTGCACGCTGTCAGGACGGCGTTTATCTTGTGCATCCTAGCAGCAGCCTTCCTCTGTGCCCTGTCTTGCCTTTGTCCACTCTTCCTCCAGAACGACCCTCAACATTAACCTGCTCTTCCTCTCCTCTCGTCTGAACCCGTGACTGTAGCCAAGACGCCCGCCTACAAGAAAATGAGACTGGCATGTTGTTTTGATTGCGGCCGCTCAGAGCGGGACTGCTCTTGCATGCCAGTTAATGTGCGTTGTAACATGGACTCTCCTCAACGCGACATCCCACTCTCTGCTGTCTCTGTTAATGATTGCTCAGCCACTTTACGTGCCTGTAAGTTGTCGCCATGACATGTGCTCTTCAGTGTCTGTAATATGCACTGTGTTAACCGTGCAGTGTGTCTTTAGCGTGTGTGCTGTCTAGCTCTAGCAGCTGTGTCTTTGCTGTCATGGATATAGATGTTGCTTTGCCAGTGCTGCTACTTTTGGAGGTGACTTTAACTGTCGTGAAGCATGCCAGTATACTGTTTTGCTGGTGTTTTGTCAGAGATTGTGAACTCAAATTAATTAGTTTAAATCAGTTCAACGGTCACTAAGGATAAATTGTGAATGTGAAAACTTATTCTCCCCTGAAAAATAGCGTGCTTCCCCCTCCAGTGACCTCGCCAACATATTTCAAGAAATTAAATCTAAGGCCATGAAAAATGTACAGCTGTGCATCCCCCGCCGCAAATCTCACGGTGCACGCTCAAACTTGAGAATCCTGGTGGAGAATTTGCATGCATTTCTTCAAAATTGTTTGTTTTGATATGAGTGCACAAGTGCTATAATGATGTCGCTGGAGAGGGTAACTACATTTCAAGAATAACCCAAATAGCATTCACTTAATCCAAAAATTTCATTAGCGTACCCTCCAGAAATGGGTGAACATGATAGGATTTGAGATATTTATATGTACACGCCACTGACGATTAATTAAAAAAAAAGGACGGGTTTGAGAACACCTGCGGGGATTTTCTGAGGGTAGCAGTACAGATTGAGGTTAATGTAGTGGTTTTATTAAATTAAGATCAAAAGCCTGAAAAACCACTGGGGATAAAACCTCCATAACACATTCACATTCAGCCAGTGCCAACATTCATTGCCAGTGGAGAAGCACTGCTTTTCTAGCTCTGAGTTTTTAGTGTCATGATATTGATTGAATGGTAAGATGAGCAGGGAACAATCAAGCAGAACTAGATTGTATCGGATATAAGAAGAATAAAAGACAATTTGGCTGCATATAAATTCTTAATGCAAGTGTGATTCCCCTTTAAAGCCAGCGGGCACGCTCGATCGTACTGATGTATCACTGAAGGCATGAAGGATGCTTCTTGAGTTTGTTTGATACAATTTGCTGGAAAACATTGTAGCCTGTCACAAAGTTTTAGCGAATGTTTCTTGATCAAAGACCGTTCTGTGTACAGTTGAACGTCTATGGGCATTTCCACCCCTCCACATGTCTTCCAGGGTTGTGTGCTGTGAGCATCGCCTGGCTAGCTTAGCTCGAGCAGAGCTGCGGAGTTGCTGTCGACACGGTGTGGCCGAGGCGCGGAGTGAGGCCTTATACGGCCTGACATCGAAATTATGTTTGCATTTTCATTTTTGGAGTGCTACCGGTTGTCATGAAACTCAGCCTGACAGTTCCTAACCACCAGGCAGCCGAGTGCCCCCGCCCCTCTCCTCCTCTCTCGTTGTGGGACAGATGCTAGCCTGTTAGTCCTGTGACTCTGCTCACGCCCTCCGATTGCAGGCGACAGATGCCAGGACCAGCAAGGTCCCTGTTTGAACATTGCTGTCACTGTCCTGCCTTAAGCTCAATGCATGACCTTTATTATGAGCAAGGGGTTGAAATAAGGTACTAATGAGCATGTGCGGGACTCACGGCTCCAGAAAGTGACTAATGGTAGGTTCAGCGTATCCATGCAGGTTGTGTAGGGCAGTGCGAAGGAATAGGAAACAGCATTTGGGAAAGAGGAGAAAAAACAAATACAATTCTTGATTTAAGAAAAGGAAAACATACTGTAAGTCTGGTTACATTCAAACCTCCTGACTAAATGCAGGTCTCCATAGTAAGCATAGGTGATTTTCACATTAAAAGAAGCTTAAACAGGTTAAAAAGCATTTTAATAGCTAAAGGTCATTGTATGCTGTAGAAAGGGCCTGCAAACATTGTGAAATAGTCATATAAGCCAAAGCAAAAATACAAAAATTCCCTAGTTTCCGCTTCTTAATTGTGATGACTTGCTGTTTCCCTTTGTCTCATACAAAAGTACTTTGATAATTTGGGTTTTGAATTAGTATGACAAAACGAGTTATTTGAAGACATTAGCTTTGGGCTGTAGGACGTCATGACGTGCCTTTTTCACTATTTTCTGACATTTCATAGACCAAATATTTAATGCATAATGTAGCCCTAAGCCTCTCTAACCAAATTTATCCCAGGTTTAACTTCAACATCTGGATGTCTTTTTTGACTTGCAAATTACCAGATCAATACTCACTGTAACACATCCAATCTGACTGTTCATATTTAGCAGGTGACCGCCTCCAAACACTGACAGTGATCCATTGTTCAAGCTTACAGACCACATGGCCGAAAAATCATATTCGTAACTGACCCGTGTTTTATTTCTCATTGCTTTGTTCATGTTGTCTTCAAGGCACCACTCTTTTATTAAAGTGCCTTAAAGAGAAAATCTCTCAGCCTTCAGTTGTCATTTATAATTTGCTTTCATTACAACCTGTTATTCCCTGTAACCTCTCATCTGTCTCTGCATTTTTCTCAGCTAAAAATAGCTATAATGGATATATCAAATCAAGTAAGTTTTTGATTTCCATTCTCTCTCGTTTGTGTCATTTTTTTTCTAACCCTTCCACTCGTGCATTGTCAGCCATCACCGCTTGAACTGTCTCTAACCGGCTGTATTTCACTGTCTGCTGCTCATCGCTCTGTGCAGTCTGTCATCATCCATCATTATGTTTTATATGCAGAGCATTAGGAAAATTGTTTCTGAGTGGTTTGTTTTGGGTATCAGTTAACGGCCAGCAGTAGATGGTGCTGCTGCTTCACTGTACGCGGGGAGGAAATAATCTGGTGTACAGCTGAAAACACAACATTGAAACATTAAAAGTCAATTTATGCAAGAATTTATAATAGAAATTCAGACAGGAGGCATCACAAAAAGAGTAATATTTTCCCAGTTTTAGTGCGGGTGTGTGAATGTTTGAACCATGTGGGCCGTCCACTTTAAAAGGATCTGTGATAGGCAGCAAATCTGCCACAACGTGTTGTCCTGGAGAAGTGTTGTGCATGTTTGACATGGGGCAGATGAATAGTGGAGGTCTGGAGCAGAGAGGATAATCTGCTAGACAGCTGACTGTTGAAATAATCATCTCTATTCTCCAGTTTTCGCTCCTAGCCATTTTTTGAAGTAAGGGGGACACTTTTCCTCTGCTTCCTTTTGCTTATTTTATCATGTTATCTTTACCAGTTTTACCTCTAGTGAAGCTGTAAGCTTTCACATTTCGAATAAATAGTCAAGTGGGTACTGACTCACTCCTCCCTCATCAGGCACAAACCGCGCACAACAGCTAGTGGTTGTTAATTCACATTGTCACCTCCTTGTTCTTATGGCATAACAATCGTTGGAACACCTGAAAGCATATTTATTAATTCATGTTTATTATAAATATCAAAGTGAATGTCAAATTCAACATTTCATTGGTGGCTACACCAAGTGGTTAAGTGGTGTTTAATAAAAATGAGGCTTTTTAATTATTCAGCTATTAGCATTCTTGTGCCAGAAAGAATTACCCCCAAAAAACAGAGATTATGCTTTAATTATGATAAGAGTCACAAGATGTTTTATTAACATCCACACTGCAGGTCTTATTGAAGTCAGCTCAAATCAAATCCTGTCTTGTTGTTAACGTGAAGACGTGAAGCGATAGTTCATCCAAATCACAAAGCAAGCATCTTATGACTTAGCCCTCGTGGTATCAACACATGCACATTGTTTCAGGTTGCATCCATGTTTTGAAATATCTGCCTTCACCCAACACATCAGAATTTTTTTTACAGCAGCAAAATCTGATTTTAAAAAAATTTACAGCAACATGTCGTTCCAAAGGCAATGTCCTGGTTACTTTGGTTACTTAGTTTTTGTTATAACTATTTTTCATGAGAAATTAGTTACAATGAAAAAGGTGACAGTGAGGCCTGAGGATTTTTTTTTCTACACAAACAAAATAGTTTTAATTTTTCTATTTTATTAGCCCCACAAATGAACATTTAAACACCTTAATTGTACCTGGATGGAGGCAGAATTCTCATGCCATGACCTGTAAGGCTAGATACCAGTTAAGTAAGTGGGGGATTTATTTTTTGTGATTTGGGTGAACTGCTCCTTTTAAAAAAAGTTAGGAATCCATTAACTTGCATTGTGCAGATCCTGATTTTGACTCCTCTTCATTTAGCAGTAAACGACGGTCCTCTAATCCAGCCGTCAACTTATCAATACAAGTCCGCTAAACTGAACCACAACTCAGCCAGTGAAGCCTGTAGGCGGCCCCATAGCGGAGTTCCTGCAGTGTCAGTCCCGCTAGTAAACAACCGCAAGGGAAGCCTGCTGCCCCCCGCTGAGCCCTCTGCTCCGAGACTCAACTTCATGGGCTCCGGGGACCTGGGCCAGGTGGGGCGGCTACCTGTCGTGGCAGAGGAGGCCAGCCGGCTGCAGCGGGCACGTAGCCTTCCGGTGAAATACAGATACCACCCCAGTCACTCCAATCACGCCACACTCAGTCACAGGAGCTGTAAGGGCCGCCTCCCCCCCCTTCCCCTTGGCGTGTTTTGCAGGCCTGAACTCAACAACAGCACAACCAAAGCATGTGCTTGCCAGGCTGGAGTGGTTGCATGTGTAGCATTCCTTACTAATGACCCAGTGTGTGCAGCTGTCAGCTGTGAAACATTAAATATTGAACAGGCCAAGCAAGATGTGAAGGGCCAGTGTGTTGGAGCATCCCTCTCCACTGGAAGCCCCCGTGCTTCAACATTTTCCATTATATGTCACTCTTAGACATGCTAGCAGTACTTAAAATCCTATGACTATCTGCAGAGAAGTGCGATCTTTATTAATTTTGACGATAGCTCTTTTAGTTTCTTTGTTCAATTAAAGCCAGTTGACGGCTTGAACCATCATTAAAAGATTCTCAGGCACATTTTCCATGACCTGTAACAAGCTATTCCCGCTATAAACAATGGTTGTTAAAACGCAATTAGTGGAAACGCATTTCTTGTTGCTTGTGTTTATTTTACTAGTGACTGCCACAGAGTAGAGTTGTTTTCTTCGACGGCGATATTAGCTTGTGAAAATATTTGCCTGATCACTTTACTCGAGGGTAAAACCTGTAATTCGTTTCCTGCGAAGAGCTCTGTTCAGTTTTCGGGAAGTGAAAGAGACAATGTCCAAGGGGCGTCTCAGCTGTACATAAATCAAGAGGACCGAGCTAATTATGTGAGCCAAGGGCGTCACTCGCAAGATGAGGAAAGACCAGCAATCCAGACTGGAATCAGTATTGGCACAAAGCAGCCTTATTTATAATGTTGGATGCTTGATTTTTACAGGTTAACATCTCGATTAAATGAGAATGTGAGTGATTAGCATGGCCAAATAAGGAGCTATCCGAGTATAGTTCTGAGGAAATTTGTACCAAGGAAGGAGTGAAAAGCTTAACGTGTACTAATAATCTTTTATGTATTTATGGTACTACATTCTGTAAGTTATCAACTTGTCGACCTGTGGATTACAGCAGTTCTCTGGAATAGAGTGTGGTGAATAAAACCTCACAAATGAGATATTAGTAATTGGCATGATGGTTGATGATGGCACTATTGCATGTTTGCATCTTCATACACAATCATGCGGATGTTGTGCTAATCGTCTGGTTGCTGTCATGCAGACATTGGACTGTTTTGTGTTGCACACGAGTTTATGTCCTGTCCACTCCATCTTGTTCTCCAAACCTCTCTTTTCCACTCTGTGTCTCTGTAACTGTATAATCTCTTTGAATTCACTGACCTCAAATTGTGCTGTGTTGCTCTTTTTCTGTCACTGATATTTGGATTTTGAGTGTTTTCTGATCATTCGCAACCTCACAGTATTGCCCTTTGTTGCAGTTGAAGAGGACCAACAGTCGGCATTATCGCCCAAAAAAAAGCAACGTAACGGAGGCATGAGAAATTCTCCAAACTCGTCACCCAAGATAATGAGGTAGGACAACAATAATCATATATGTGTGTTAAGTTCGTACTCATCTGTTTTTTCCAATCTTTAAACTTGTTTACCAGAGAGCACGGGCAAGTTTATATCAAACTGTAAAATGTACCACCAAATTTAAACCAAAACCTTTTTGGGCCACTGAGGCAGCAGAAGCTATGAACATCACACTGATATCACTGAATGTATTAATGTATATATGTTTATCATTAGCATACATTTGGAGTCATATCTCTGTTCTCCCAATGAATGGAAGCACATTATTCATCAGCCTTATTGCTCTGATTTTGGTCTCCACCATCTTCTGAGGGAAATATCTCTTAAGCTGCTCATGTTCCTCAGCTAGTCAAAAACTTTGTTTGTTTGCCATCTGGTGCCGAGCAGGTATCAGACTATGTATTTGTTAATAACAGCTGTTTTGACAGTGAACCAAAACAGGAAAGTTAGGCGTCGCAAAACCAAAACGTGAGCTGAAAGACAAAGATTCCATGGTTTATCACCAGGAGTGAATCCCTTTCACGATGCACATTGTTATTTTATCCATTGTTAATAAGTAAACATTGATGTGTGCACCTTTAAGGAACCATTTCCAAGTGTTCTGATTAAAAAACACCTACCTGATGACATGTTGTCTTCAGGGTTTTTTAAAAAAAACTCTCAAACTTGGATGTTAGTATTGTTTTCGCATTTTGAAGATATGTTCGTGTGTCCCTGTTTTCGTGGCAAACATGTCAGACTTGCGGAAGGCTCTTTGCCATGAGGTTTCAAGCGACAACCACAGACAACAGCTCTTAAACAGGCCTGGCACTAATGACAGCGCCAGCTAGTCAGAGAGGCTCTAAAGGATAGATAGCCTAGGGCTATTCATCTATTGTCGGATCCCTCGGAGATCTTTTCAGCACGTAAGGCCACAGATGATATGTATCATGACAATGAAAAGCGAATTCAAATGCTACCTTGCTTTTATCTTGTCCCGTAAAATTAAATCGGCGCTTATTGATTTTGACTGGAGGTAACACTGTTATTCAACAAAAGGCCATTATAGGGATATAATAGTAATAGTCATTGTCATTAAGTGCCATGTTTTGAGGAAGCAAGGCAACGGGGAAGTCCTTCAGCCTGATGTATACAAAGTGGAATTGTACGCATGAAATTGAATTAAAACTGACAGATGACTTTATGTTCCCATTGCTAGTATGGCTGCTATTTATGTGACATTTAGAAATTAAATCCACAAATGTCTCTATTGTTTAATACTTTGACATACAGCACAGATCAGCAATATCCCAGCAATAAAAATGAATTGGTGTTACATCTAGAAGGAGCGTTTATACGCATAATTTAGCATTTTTCTTTGATCTATGGCCTCTGTTTTTTTTTTCAGGTGGGCGTTTGCCCTTGTTTGATTGTTTGATTTGGTTCAAAGTGGTGTCAAAGTTGAATTGCTCCAGGTGATTTCCAGACTCTTGGGTAACAAAACCAGGCTTTTCAAATGCTATAGCCACCAGCTAAATATCAGCCCACCAAACTAATCCATCTACTTGTCATGCTAATACACGCTACAGTACAGTTGGATGTGTTATTTCATCCAGCGTGTAGGCAGCAGACATGCTACAGAGGGATTCACTGCGGTAGCCTAAGGGATACTTCATTGCAACAAGCTGAGAAAAAAACATCTTGGTGTATACTATTTCAAATGTGTTTTTACAGGACCTGCGGCCTCAAGGCCTTTGTAAATAAGTAATGATCAACAGATTGGCTGTGGGTTTTGAAGAGCAAGCCTTTGTCAGTTTGCATGATGGGGAGGATTTTCAAAGACTTTGCCTGTCCTCGCTGCTTGTGCACTGTTACCATCAGCTAGTGCAGTGATGCCGAAACAGAAAATTTACATAATATGCATGTTTAGCTTCTACTTTATGTCTCTCTCAGCTGTCAGCGCGCTCCTCGAGAAGACACCTGGCTTTATGTTTGGCCGTCATGACGTGTGAAGTCTTGTCAAACGTGTCATCTTACTACTAAAGTAGTGAATTACGCCGCTGATCATCTTGAATGTTTAGAAGCACGCTCACAGAGATGACACTCACAGACGGCTCGGCTCTGTGTAATGAAACGAGCAGCACAGAAGAAGAAAGCAATCAGCTGTGGAAGCGGAAGTGTCTCCTGTTTCCAGATGTATCAGCAAACTAACACGTCCTGTCTGGAACTTAGAAATGACGACCTCACTGAAATTAACACCATTTCTACAGGCTCCTTGATGGGTCATAAGACACATCTAATTGTGGGATGTCACAACGCGTTCAGTCACATCAGACCGCGCCGTGACATACATGTCATGTCTGCTACAGCAGTGCTGAGGCAATTGGCAGTGCAGGATAGTGACAGGCCGTCACGGCTGACAGTGAGCGATAGCTATCCTGGCAGAGCTCTGCCTCACCAGTCATCTCCACAAGGACAAACTGAAGTGACAGCAGCTCCACTGAGTGAGTGCTGAAACATTCGACTTCTGATGAAATATTTAGCCGAGGTGTAAAACCACTAAATGCTTTCACTCTTATTAGAACTTAAATTTAAGACTCAGGCAGAAGCTGATGATGTAGAGCGCGACAAGAGTTATGGAAGATGTCTTTTTTTTATTTAAAGGAGATTTATTAACATCATCCGTTAAGTAAAGAATTTTATGATTCCAGCTTCTGAAATGTGTCGCTTGGTTGCTTTAGTCTGTTTTCATATCATTTAAAATTAAAAATGTAACAGTTTCGGATTGTTGGTCATTGAACAGACTATTTGTCATAATATGAACAGATTAATTGTAACAAATAATCAGCAAATAAATCATTTATTAAAGTGATAGTTAGTTTTAATTTTTCTTAATTTTTTTTTCTGGCAATACTGCCAGACAGAATGCAGAATTTTTCAAAGTAGAATTGCTTGGATGGATGAGATTGTGACAGGTAGAAAGTGGCAAAGAAGACATTTTCTTCTCACACTACTTCCATTCTTGAAAGGACATCCAGGTCTTGCCTCGGGGGGTATCAGCCCAAGGCGCGCTTTTTTGGCTTCAGCCTCTCGGAGCCCGAGGGATGGTAGTTTCATCTGACACTTTCATACATACTTAACATGTTACTTAAAGTACCATTCTTTTAATGTACTCACACGGATTAAAGAAATGCTCTTTTTGAGACTTGAAAAATTTAAAAGGTTTTCAGAAAGTAACATCTTGAACTCTGATCTGAATCTGAAAAAAGTCCATTAGGTGCTCAGTTCCATTAGATGGAATAGTGTTGGGCAGTGCAAGGCCCCCATAGATCGCACTGTTGCCATTACAGCTGATGGTGCTCATGAGCTGGCTCGGGCTTTTCTTCATCCAGATTCTATGTTCTCCAGTTGTGTGAAATTGTGAGGCAGAATTTGCTGTAAAGGGAACATTTTTTCATTCAGATGTTGACCTAGCAGTTAACAACAATAGCTTTAGCATAGTTAAGTTGAGGGCACTAAAAGGACCATTTTCCAATGGCTGCGGCCCTGGTGTTGTTGCCGGATCATAGTGACGTAAAGGACGAATATGGCAACTATACTCGCAGCTATACCGAACTAATGTTGGACATTAAGCATTTATTTTGTAGGTGTTTTGAATTTGCACTGCATTGAATATGACATTATTTTGTGTGCGATTCTGCATACATACATATATTGATTTTAAAAATCTATCTATCATAAGAAGTCATTTCAGCCTTAACAGCTCTGTGGTAATAATTGTCTGCAGGTGTAAATGTGTTTTTGTTTCTATTGTATGTGTGTATTAATTCTGTGATACAAGAGTAGGGTGGTGACCTATTCAGCA
>JAPQLA010000014.1:9020534-9030633 GCA_029822935.1 Naso vlamingii
CAGATACCAGATCCAGCATTTTAGGCAGTAACAGGGGCATTTCTGATACTAGTATCAGTATCAGAGCAACACTAGTACTTAGGCACAGCAGTGCTTTGAGCTACAACAAAATGATCAGCTAAACAGGTGTAATGTTTAGCAGGTTCTTCGTCCTCATCTTCAGTTAGCGCTTTAGCATGCTAGCATTTGCTAATTAACCCAAAACAAGGCGGACCATTAGTTTTGCAAGTGCTTGATCATACACCAAAGTACTGGACGAATACATTTTTGACCTGACAATGAAGTGAAATGTAAAGTCACAAAGTTTAAAGAGACAATTTGTCCAAGGGGGAATATGAATGTGTGTACTACATGAGCGCCTGAGAGCCTTTCACTTAAAATCAATCACGATGAAGCAAAGTCAGAAATCAGGAGATCCTCTAAGTGGGTAGGTTTAATTCTCTGAAGACCATGAATGTCTGCCCTGAAAGTTCATAGCAATACATCTTAGAAGTTATTGAGATATTTCAATCAGGACCAAAGTTTTGGATCTACAGATTGATTGACACATCAAACACATGTTGCCATCTGAGAATCATGTCGCTAGCCTGTCTAAAAGTTGCATTTAAAAATTCAAGCACATCTCTTTCTAGAAATTACGTCTCAGTTTCCTTTCTCCCCATTCAATTTTTTCAGTGATTTGAGCCATGAACTAAACTTGTTCCTCGTACTGTACAAACAGCTGGGTTCCACTGAAATAAGAAAATAGTGTATTTGGGATTTTAACTTTTACAAAATCATCTGCAAGAGAATCAGAGTTCCAGTGAAATTTGACAAATAAAAAATGTGTTGAGAAACACTCCAGCAAATTTGGGGCTACAGATCTAAAACGGGCTGCATATGAAGGCTGGAGGCTCATGATAGCTTTCTATTTCTGACATAATAAATCTAATTTACCAGAAAGGATCTTCTTTGAAACCATGCCATTTTGTTTCAGCTGTTCAAAATCAGGATGGCTAATGTCGAAATAATTTCTGCTGAAATTTCACCAAATCAACCCAAATTTCTCCTCTGAAAAGATAAGAAAGCCTTTTGAGTGACATTTCAACAGGCTGTTCCTAACTTACAGCGAGATTGAACTCGCCTGAAGACAATGACAAGCTCCTCTCTGTCTGATGTCACTTCCCATTTCCAGGCCGACTGCTATCTGCTACTGGCTTCTGCCAATAATAGCTCATCAAAACAACACAACCCTTCTTGGCACCAAAATAAAGGCAGCGGTCCACATCTGTGCCACTCAGTTGTCAATTAAGACTCCTCTTCACCCTGACACTTGTGACTTAAAAGAAACAGTCGAGAACGTGATGAATTTGAGTCGACAGATGAGAAGGCAGTACGCTGCGTTGCAGTACCATAATGCGCTTGAGATATGGATAACAACTGACACCACTGGCAGGTCTTATGAAGTTTGATTTCATTTGTCAGGCCTCTTCTACTTTGTCTTTTGGCTTGGGCGCTCCCTCACTCTTCAATCATCGGGGTAATAGCTCATTCTGATCGCCCGAAGACACTCACACTGGCTTCCATTTAAAATGCAAAGCCACAAATATAGAAGGTGCTGCTATGGGCTACACGTCAAGATGGCATCATGTGCTGCATCCAGTGCTGCGTTGTAAATTTATATGTATAATTGCATTTGGTTTATGCATAAAAGAAGCTAAATGAATGATTCTGGATGTCCACAGGCTGTTCTGATCTCTGAAATTCACACAGAATCAAAATGCAGCAGCACGTACAGATGAACGCAAATCACATAAACCACAAACGACAGAGAAATAACCATCAACCTTGGTATTTGATCACTAAGTAGACAAATGGAGCAGTAAGTGTCCAAGCCTGTCTCGGCAAATACCTTGCATGCTTGTCTCCAGCCGACCACATGACGCTAATTCCTGACTGAAGCGCTCCTCCTGCGTATCCCTAATCCTGTCTGTGAAATGTGACAAGATCATTCTTTAGGCCTACTTTAGTCTGAATAATCTGCCCATCACAGACATTCATCCCGACCTGCACAGTGCTTCCAGTGTCATAACACGCTACCTGTACCTTTTTTACCCCGGCTTAGGCTCCATAAATTAAATCTAGACAAGCAAATGTGAAGGATCACCATCGAGTGCTGCATGTGTGTCGAGGGGGGGAATGTTGATTTTACACTTTGCAAACAAATACACTGTGTTTCATGTCTTTTTAACTAATTAGAAATCCAAAAGATGGAGACACAAAGAAACAAAGAATTGCGACAATTTGTCAATTTAGCAATTATTGGGTTGAGAATAAACTATTTGAGTAACTGATCATTTATCCAGCAAAATTGCCAGATGTGAGAATTTGCTGTTTTTCTGTTCTTTTTATCCTTGTAAACTGAATATTTTATGGAACATAACTATTCTAAGACATATTATTGGGCTCTAAGAAATCTTGATAGGTATTTTAAAGCATTTTCCGACAAATGACAGATCGATTCGTCAAAAAAAAGGGAATCAAAAGATTCATCGATGATGAAATATATGGATATGATGAAGTGCTAATGGTACTCAAAATCAGCTAATTTAAGTCACATGCCATACTTTGAGGTCATCAAAAGCAAACATGATTACACTTTCTTTTTCCCTAAAGCTATTTGACAAGTAGGTTCTGTACAGTGGGTCTTATGGAGCTCCCTGAAGTTTCCACAAAGTTCTGAACCAGTAATATGGCAGCTGTCAGGTTGAATTGAGCCGTTGGTTCCAGTGCTAACAGGGGAAGGTAGGTGAAGTTAACTCTTCTCTACAGCATGACTCCAACCTGCCAGGATCCTCACCTACCTGATGGCAAGTGGACGACAGCGCATAATCTCCATAGGCTTTACTTCCTACTCCTGACCAGCTTTAACTAATTGAGGAGACAACGTGAAAAAGACCCTTCACCGCCACGATCTTGGCTGCACCTCAACTTTTCTAACTCTCTCCGTCATGCTGCGCGCTCGACATCTGACTTCCGGCGAGATAGTGCAAGTTCTTCATGTCAGCTCCGAGTTGAGCTCTTGCAAATGAAGTCAACTTTACAGTATTTGACACAGATGAGGGGGGGGAGTATCTTGGGTGTAGTCAAAGGGAATGGGTATGACTTCTAAGTATCTGAAATGTCCTGTCTTAAACACATAATATCTGTAATACTTCCTGACACTTTCTCCTCTAACCTCTTATTCTGTGCCAGCTTCCGTGGGGCCTTTTTTTCCCTCTCCGGGTGCAGAAGAAAAGCAGTCTATTTTCTTGTCATATTTGGTTGAAAGGCGACTCTCAACTTTGAGTCTAATTTCCTGCACTTTAAAGACAGTCCACATGCAAGGTGCATTACTATGCTATCAAGGTGATGGGAGCAATTTCAACCTGTCAGTCAGTCATGGAAATATCACAGAGACTTAATGTCTACTGCAACCTGTCAAAGGCTCCTGTGAAGTGCTGGAGAGCGTAATCTGAGTCTTATTCACTCAACACCATTTACTTGTCAGCGCAGCTCTCTGTTTTACTGCGGATGGTAGTTCATAATGAGATGGGCATACAATATAGCCATACATGCAGCGACTTAAATGAAGAGGTCAAACTGTGGCAGGTTTTTAAAATACATATGCAGAGAGAAGAAAATGTACAGTTGCTGCTCACTAACAAAAGAGCAGTTTTATTATCACTATGTACCATAGTTTCAGTATGAAACTGCTGCATCTCATATGTCTCACTCCACAGACAGCAGTTAGTTAAGGCTGTTAATTTCCTGATAGACGCACCACTCTGGGTGACACACTGGGGCTGTACTTAACCATTATTAATGTGACAGGCTTCAGTGCAAAGCAAATCAATTAAACAGGAGCAATCACCTCTGGATAACGGCCTTTTAAGACTGTTTGCATGTGACAAGGAGGTCCTCGATGCAGGCCTCCGCGCCAGCACCTGACAGGTCAGGAAAGCGGCATGAAACAATAGCACCTTCTAACCATCATCTCCCCTTTTTACCTGTCAGATCCAGTCGGGCTGTCTGGCTGCTGACGTGGCGTGCCCTGCGCTGGCTGCCACAAGGTGAATTTTCATGTCACGTCGGGGGAATTTCTTATTCCATTTGCTCGACATTATAATGCCGCATTTATCGACCATATCCCTTTTTTGAGAGCTATATGTCAAGGGCTTTGCGCCTGAGTTTTGGTCATTTTTTTTTTCGGATAGTTTTAGGTCTTTTGTGATGTTTTTTATTGTATACCTTTGAGGCTTAAGAGAGGAGAATAATAACACTGAAGCAGTGACTTACCTTCATGCTGTTTGGTTAAATCTTCCACTGTTGCCTGGCACGTCCAAAGCAGTGTCTGGAATATAAAGTATTTCACAAAAATATCACCATCAGGAGGTTGGTCATGATTTCATGGGCCAAGTACTGACGAGAGTTTAAAATCTGACACACAAAAAAAAAATTTCATAAACTATAGTATCACATGTATGCATTTGTTTAACGACCTTTAGTAGCCCTCCGACTTGCAGAGCTGATTCATAACGCACTTTATGCAATTATACATTATACAACACTGGCTCACAGCAGCTTCTGTCACTGTGATGCTAATTGCCATTATTTTTAATTTTTTATTGATTCCAATGAAAAACTGTGAAGTTGTGTTCAACAACACCCATTTAAGGTGCTATTTAAGGTAGTACATAAAAATGTAGGAAACGCAGGAGGAGGATAATCTCACTCAAAAGGTTTAGCTCATTGAGGTTTTACATGAACCAAAATAAAAATCAAAGACACCTAAAGAAGCAAAAACATCATTTTGACTTTCTTTGGCCAATGACGAGGGAAAATATAAGCACAGTCAATGGCTACTATAACTCTGTGTAACACATAAAATAAAATAGGGTAAAGTTTTTGAAGATTAAAACTGAAAATGTGTGCAATTAACATTTTTTTTCACACTTTTTATGAATAATTAAAAAGTTCACATTCTAGTAGCAAACTGATCCTTGGTTGTGCATAGTAAAGAAATTTAAATCAGATTACTCCCTTTTTTTTATTTGCAACAATTTAGGTTCTGTCACCCTGAATTCATGACAAATTGTGAGCTTTAAGGCTCTTTAAAAGAAAAAAAAACATGAACCCTTAATAAAAAATATTAATAATAAATCTTTAAATGCACATCCCAGATAGAGGGCTTGTTCTCTGCATAATCACTCAGGCTACTTGAGGTACCAAACACTGCTTGTAAAAGCTCGTGTTTGCACGGACTCTGGGTGATTCATAAACGTGTCCTTGTGTGAAATACTAGCAGGAGATTTCGAGCTTTCTGTTTAAAAGTAATGAATTACGGGCGACGAAAAAATGTGCAGCCATTTAAGGATAAAGCCGAGAATTTGGTGTCTGCCGCGGCGAGCCATCCATCACGTCCACAATAAAGGAGTTTTTGCCTGACGGTCGAAATTTATGGTCGCCCTTCTCTGCCCTAATAACTCAAAGCGCTGTGTCAGAGCCTGACAGCCGTTGCCGAAAACAGCCCCCCTGTTATCAATCAAAAAACACTTGCATATGTTTAACTTTCGCCTGATCAGCAAGACATTTATAGGCTATTGAGTAATAAGATAAGTGGGTCTATTTCGATGGGAAGAAATGTGGATGCTTTGTATGATTAATGGCAGCCACAAGAGGGTTTTAAGCGCTCTTGGAATAAAAAGAAGGATATTTTTTGGCTTGAATGAGCCGGAAATGTGGAGGAATACTTTCTAATTTCGAAGATATAAAACGTTTGGAAAATACACGATATTAAATAGATGTCTGACGCAGAATTAAGGACTGTAAAAAATGCCTCAGAGCTTATCGTCAATTAAATAAATCGCAGTTTAGAGCTTTACCAGAACAGACAGAGGCCTAAATTATGATGGTGGAGAGAGGGGAGGGGGATCACTTCTCTTTTCTTCTCATAGATTCACTTTGCAATATTTGACCTAAATCTGACTGAGAAGAGGCGAAAAAAAAAACTGCTGCTAGACAGCTGACAGATAACTGGCGTGCGGGGCAGGGAACTGACAGATGACAGGCTGCGTGGCTGAAAGGAGAAAGTTGCAGAAAATGTGAAACATGCCGATGGAAAGGCCTGTCGGTGCACCCTGGACTGTCTATCTGACCAGAAAAGAATTCTAGCCTATCAGAGAAGTTCTTCCGTACTGAGTCAAATGTGTCTTTTGCATTTTTTTGCGAAACAGGCAATCAAATGGGGTTGGAACTGCAATTCCCCAATTCCAGACGAGTTATCCTAGTGAAATAAGCTCAAAATGACCATTTGAAGTTAGATCGAGGAGCGTAAATGGACAAAAATTTGGCCAGAGGTGCTAATTTACGAAATATCACCGGACTCTGCTGTCTGGAATAAAAGTTTTTAATTAACATATAACGTTTTCTCACTTGGCATTAAGAGGTTTCGGTCGTTTTTATCTCCTTGTTGGCCCGGTCCCTAAAACCACACAGGACGCAGAGGCGGCGCATGCGTCCAAGTGCCAATTACGCAAAGACGCAGATAAAAACTCCAAATTAAAAGCGCTCTGAGTGGATGAAATGTGACATACACACCCATGTGAGGAGTAAACGTAGCATTAACTCGACCCTCCGATCACCTCGGGATCTCTTTTTGATTGGGAAGCGGCAACGGCTGTGATCTGCGGACTAATTCAGACGCCGCTCTGGAGGAGGCGGAGTGATCTCTGCTGCCCACGCCTCACGTAAACCGAGTCCGCTCTCGGACCCACAGCCACTCTGTCAGAGCGACGCCGGGGATGAAGCAACGCGGCTGCGATACGCACGGATTCTGCTCACACACTGCGCGTCTCTTTTAAGGATTTAACATTGTTTCTTTTCTCTCTGGCAAAGGCTTTCACCGTCTGACGTTTTCAGTGTTGGCTTTCTTTACAACACACATGTATTTCTCAACCATTTCCACGAGAATTGGGTCATGATCACATCGCCCACGGTCTCTGTCCTGAGAAATAGCACGAATCCAGCGTGGGAGAGCGGCTCCTCGGGAGAGAAGATCGGCCAGCTATCCTTGTACAACTCGGTCTCTCCCAAAGACCCTTCTCGCCAAGCAAGTCGTCTTCCCATAAAGGTTTTAAAAATGCTTACGGCTCGGGCAGGACACCTCTTACACCCGGAGTACCTTCAGCCTTTACCGTCCACCCCTGTCAGTCCCATCGAGGTAAGTACCAACACGATTTTTGTGAAAAGCTACTCAGGCATCAGTTCGCGTCATGTCAGACCTCAAAGTGCTTCACCCTGAAATCACTGGACACCAAAGCTCCCAAACTCGACGACAAACAGGATATTATTTATATTGTGTGATGAATAGAGGCACTGTATGAATAATACTCCCATACTGTGATTTTTAGATCTAATTTTCAAATTGATTTCCTACCGTTTCGGTTATTATCTTCGTCTGCGTTAAAATAAACTGTGGGGTTGGATGTGGGGTCGCTTTGAAAATTAATGACCTTGTTGGAGCAAATTGATGCCCATGTTTTGGACGCGTGGCAGTTGTTCAGTCTTATCTTGTATATCATGCAAATCAGCTGTGTGTGAGTGTGTGTGTGTGTATGTACGTTCCCTCTTTACATCCCTGACACTGACTTGTTTTGAGTTTCATCCCGAGATAAGTTTATGCGCAATGCGTAAAGTACGCGGAAGGGTCATATGTACGTATTTGCTGCAAAACCTGATATGTACGAGTGCTTTTATATTAATCGTGATTTGTTTGTTTTTTTCACAGCTGGATGCCAAGAAAAGTCCTCTGGCTCTGTTGGCACAGACGTGCTCTCAGATCGGCAAACCGGACCCGCCGTCCTCATCCAAACTGTCCTCCGTGACCTCAAATGGATCTAGTGACAAAGAGACCAAATCCGGTCCGCTGAAAATGAGCGACATTGGAGCCGACGACAAATCTAGCTTCAAACCTTACTCCAAATCGTCGGAGAAGAAGGACTCGAGCAGCAGCCTCAGTGGAGATAAAACCAGTTTCCGAGTGCCTAGCGCCACCTGCCAGCCGTTCACCCCCAGGACAGGCAGCCCCAGCTCCTGCACCTCAGTCTCACCACTGCCGGCTGAAGGCAAGACGGGGGACAAGGAGGAAAAGAAGGAGTCTGACAGCAATAAAAGCAGCACGACAGAAAGTAACGGCAGCCATAGGATAAGTGGAATTACCTCTGATAGCAGCCAACACCAGGAGAACACGTCTGGATCCAAAACGCTCACATCAGACTCAACATCTGTAACCTCCTCATCTTCCTCCGTCCTCGGCTCTGGACTGGTGGCCCCCGTTTCCCCATACAAGCCCGGTCATACAGTTTTCCCCTTGCCACCTGCTGGCATTTCCTATCCGGGAAGTTTAGCGGGTGCTTATGCAGGTTACCCGCAGCCGTTTCTCCCTCCTGGAATGACCCTTGACCCGACCAAATCCAGCAGCCAGCTTTTGAGTGCGCAGTTTGCCGCTGCAAGCTCACTGGGATGCAGTAAAGCAGGGACGAGCCCCTTGGCTGGAGCGTCCCCGCCGTCTCTTATGTCTGCTAGTCTTTGTCGAGACCCGTACTGCCTGAGCTACCACTGCACAAGCCATTTGTCCGGTGCATCCAGCGCGAACTGCACACATGACTCTGCGGCGGCGGCTGCCGCTGCCGCCACCGCGCTCAAGTCTGGATACCCGCTCATGTACCCGACGCACCCGTTGCACGGCGTGCACTCCTCTGCCCCGTCTTTCAGCGGACATCCCTTATATCCTTACGGGTTTATGCTGCCCAATGACCCCCTGCCGCACGTGTGCAACTGGGTGTCTGCTAACGGACCTTGTGATAAGCGCTTTTCCTCCTCAGAGGAGCTTCTCAGCCACTTACGGACTCACACGGCCTTTGCTGGTACGGAGAAGTTGTTATCTGGCTACCCGGGGTCATCTTCTCTCGCCAACGCCGCTGCCGCCGCTGCCATGGCTTGTCACATGCATATGCCTCCTAATGGCAGCCCAGGCAGCCCCGGCACGCTGGCCCTCAGGGGCCCCCATCACCCTCTCGGACTGAGCAGCCGCTACCATCCCTATTCAAAGAGCCCCCTGCCCACACCCGGGGCCCCTGTGCCAGTGCCCGCGGCCACGGGGGCCTACTACTCCCCGTACGCCTTGTATGGACAAAGACTGACAACAGCATCGGCCTTAGGATATCAGTAGAGACAAAGAATTATACATTTATAAAGGAGATTTAGGCCCAATGAGTTTTATATTGTACTTCATGCAGGGACTGGATCCATGTGGGGATCAGTGTATTTATTTGCGATAGCTTCAAGCGTGAAAATAAAAATAATATAACTTTGAAAAGCCTCAATGTGCATTATTTTTTTTACACAGGAAATATTGCTGTAGGCCTGTTATGCTCAGCTGCTGTGCACTGAAAGGTTATTTTTGCGCAAATATGAATGGGACCTTTGCAAGTCACATGGATTTTAATCCTGACACTGAATCAACTGCTAGTCTGGCAAAAGTTATTTAAATCGTGCCTCACACAGACGAGTGAGGAGGCCGCCGTGATTTGACAGGATGATGGACGTGGAAAAAAATCAATCAGAGGAGCTTCTTCAGAATTGTAATTGATTTTATTTATTTATTTATTTACTCATTGGGTGGAGGGAAACGTTTCATGATGCCCCTTTTGACCTGAGTGGCATTTTAAAAGCGTCAGACAGCCGTGAGAGTGTTCACAGTGGCCTCTTTGCTAATTTTAGAGAAGACATTTATCATCAGCTGATTAGCAGTCAGGTCGAATCAGGTCAAAAGCTTTAAGTCTAAACAGGAGAGATCTATCATTTATGAAGGTTTTTCTTTTTTTATTCAGTTTTGGAGCGTTAGTTTGGTTGTGCAATGAGATTGTAGGCTTGTAATTTTTTTTTTATTTTTTTTTGCCAGCTTTTATTTAGTCAAATATGTTTTATTAATTTATTTAATTGGTTGTTTTCTGTTTGTAGGGCTTTGGAAAACATGAAGTCATTTATATTTTATCGTGCACAGGGAGACACGTTAACT
>JAPQLA010000014.1:9056587-9073284 GCA_029822935.1 Naso vlamingii
GACAATGGTGTGATTAGCAGAAAAGTCAGCAAGTCAAGTTTTTCCTTTTAAATTAAAAGCATACAACTTGGATCAAATTATTTTTAAGTCCTCCATCGCTGTGGGTAACGATCGACGTCTTTCCGCAGCACTGTCACAATCATGTTTTTTTCATGAGGTCTGGAACAAGCTGATTAGAAACCCGGTTATGTGGCCAAAAAAACGGCTTTATCCACAAGAAGTTTAGCTGAGGAAATCCAGCTTCTTTATTTCCCTGTAACACCAACAGAAACCAGTAATTCTGTATAAATGTCAGTAACTTGCTTGATTATGTAACCACACTGCCTGTGCAAAAACAGGATGTTATTCAGAGTTACATTTGACTTTCAATTGTCACCCATCTTGCTGACTTTATTTTGCTCTTACTGCAGGCGTATACACAGGCTACAACTCTCTGAACATTGCTCTGGCTTTGCCTGACGATGGCGTTTTGGTGGCATGTGACATCAGTGACGAGTTCACCAACATTGGCAAACCCTTCTGGAAAGAGGTGCATCTGTGTTTTCTCACCAGTTCAACATCGTTATCACGAGGTTCATGCAATAACGTTTAAAACAGCAAGAATGTTTTAAAAAGGAGTAGTTTACGCACAATATGTAAACACACAGTCAGCAGTTTTCAGGCTGATTTCACTCCAGGTTGAAGCAAAACTGGTTATTGTAATCACCATCCTGTTTGCATAACTGACTGCACTGCAATACACGTCGTTCATCTCAGGCAACTTATCTGATGAGCTTTACTTTTTAAAAAAAATAATAACAAATGTTCTTTTTGTTTCCAGGCTGGAGTTGAGGAAAAAATAGATCTGCGCTTACAGCCAGCATCAAAAACACTCGGTACAGTATTACATGACGTATTAACAGTCTTACCTGCAGCTGTGCTGTACTCCAACCAGCTTCTGTGTTCTGTAAGTTCATCCTTTTCACCACTTGATGTCGCTGCATCTCAGCTCTGGATGAAATTTGCTGCACACATGGTTGAGGTAAAAAGGTCAGCCGGCAGATTTCTTCAACTTAGATTACTAAATTAATTTCTTAAAGTTATTTTAAAAGTTAAATCTTCCACCATATTGTCTGTTACAATGAAGGAAACACTATCATCAAACTGTGGCCATTAAGTAACATACAGCAGTTCCATCTGCCCCAGTCCATTTTTGATATTGCAAGTTGAAAAATTGAGCAAACAACAAAATTAAAGATAGATTGACTGGTCTCCAGAATGTGGCAGCTGAAATCATTTTTCATAATTTCGCTAGATACTACTTGGCAAAATGATTTAGCAAACAGCTGAGTTTTAACTCAACCCGTTCGGTTTGAATGGGTGAGATGCTAAGTAACACAGCTAACGTGAGAACATAGATAGGCTATAGACAGGCGAAATGGTTTTAAAATATAACTAACATAAAGTAACTGTTTCCTGAATGCAGGTAATGTCAGCTAACGGCTAAACTACAATAGTTACGGTAACGGTAACTTTACCTCAAATCCAACCGCTTGTTTTATATTTAGACAGTTTACTGGCTAAACACGTCGGTGTGAATTCTTTACGAAACAGCTGAATGTTCAAAAACTAACTAAATATTTTAGCTCAATGTTTTGTTTGTTGTTCTTGAATCAAATGTCAGTTTAACACGTTGTAACCGCGACCAGGTAGGCTAATTAGACGTCAGGTGTGTCAGTCACCGGAGAAGCGATTGCAGTCACGTGACCTGACTTTACCTGAAGTTACGTTTAATTTAATTTATTTACTTATTTATTTGATAGGCCTGCTTATTTACGTTATGTTACTGTTTAGTTTAAGTGAAATGCTACTAAATTACAGCCAAAAAAAAATTACTTCATAAAAAAACTAATTATTTATGATTTTAAAATTCTTTTATTAGTTTACAAGGCACTGCGTGTCCTTGCACCAAACTGCATCTCAGAGATGCTTTAGGTTCATGAACACCTCAGTGCCTCCGGCTCTTCTTTTTTAAGTTGTTCCACTGAGCGGAACAAAAACATTTTCAGCCATTATGCTCCAAAACGCTGGAACAGCCTTGGAGGATCCTAGAAAAGCACAAACTTAAGACTCATCTCATCAGTCTGGCTTTTATGTTATGTCTTATTATTACAAATATATAGTTTTTACTTATTCTATTTATTAGCGTTTATCCTTATTTGCCCTGTTTTATCCATTTTATTGCCTATGCTAAAAAATATATATATTTTATTATTTCTAGATTTTATTATTGTAGGCTGCTTTTAAGTTAATTCTATTTGCTGTATTTTGTTATTGTTATTATGGGTTTATTTTTATTTAATTGATTGTCATTTTTTTAAGTTTCTTTTATTACTTTATCTACTCATGTTGCTCAATGTGCATAAGTCTCTGTATTTCCTATGTTGTTTTGTTTTTGTTTTCCAGTCAAACTTTTGAGCACTTTCGATTGCATTTGATTTGTTTGAAAGGTGCTATATAAATACAATGCAGTTTTATTTCTAAATAGGTACACATTTTGTAAACTTTTTTTTTTAACTTTATCAGTTATGAATCTGAGACAGTCTATATCAGTTTTTATTTACGTCTAGACATGGGAACTAGCAGTAAGGTAACAGATACAGCTCAGCACAATGGAGATGTTTCACACCCTAAAGCAGAATTTACCTCTTGGTTCCATCTTGTTTCTTTTAGATGATCTCTTGTCTGACGGCCAGGCTGAAACATATGACTTTGTCTTCATTGACGCAGACAAAGTAGGCTATGACAACTACTACGAAAAGTCTCTGCAGCTGTTGAGGAAAGGGGGCATCATCGCTATTGATAATGTAAGTGCTTCACCTGAGCCAAACCCTGAAGTCTGACTTCTTGCTGTAGGAAATTTCAAGCAGCTAAATCTGTTTTTTTCTGTCTTGTTAGGTGCTGTGGGGTGGAAAGGTGTTGAATCCTGATGACGATGACACTGTCGCCATTGACAAGCTGAACAAGAAGCTGCTACGAGACACTCGAATTAACCTCAGCATGCTAACAGTGGGAGATGGGGTAACACTGGCTGTGAAATTATAAGAGTGGTCCAGTAGTCCAACACAGTCTGATAGGTGCTAAAGGACTTTAGAAGATGATGTTAGGATGGTTTTTGTCTTCTTAAAATTGAGACAAATGTAATTTTTTCTAAGTGATTGTAGCTTAACTTCATATATTACCATCTTGGCTTAGGTCACTGCAGGCTGATGTGGCATTTATGGAACACTGTATTTTAAATGCCCATGTCTGTTTTATTACACTGCAATAACGCATCCTGTTACATTCTGTGATAACCAATTAACGCAAAGGGAAGCATTTAATTAAAATAGTGATTTTGTTTTTTGATTTAAAAATCTGCGCAGTGCATCATTACTCAACCAAATTCATACCAGTCCCCAAGCTGTCCTATTATTCGAGTATTACTGTCAAATTACAGAATAGGATGATGGTTGATGATTTCAGGACTTTATTGCAAAGGTTAGATACGCACCAACACACAAAGCACTTCCTGATTAGTGTCACAGTCCTCAACAATGGAAAGAAAAATGGATGATTCACTCACATTTTCGTTCACTCAAGACACACTGAGGAAAGGAAAATCCATTTAGCATTGTCTTACAACTCAGAAGCAGCTATTTATGGTAGCTAAGGTCTCAAACTCATTGCACAGCACAATTAAGCCTCTCTATAAAGATAAGTGAAGCATAGTGATAAGCATATTTTGCTGGAGTAACTTCCAACAGGCAAAACATCACTACCAAGAATACAAATAAAATGTGCAAATAAAACAAAGGAGAAAGAGCTTAAATAAAGGTATATTTTCTACTGTGCAAAATAACAGCTTTGATTTACATTCTACATTATCACACTTCAGCAAAATAACAAGGTTTTGATTTTTGAAACCATTGCCAGACATGATTAACTCAGAGGAGAGTTTTTTTCCATCACTATGGGGAATAAATTGGCAGAAGGAGGAACTCATTTATAAATACACGTGATTGAAACAACTGGTATTTGTGACCACAAGGAAAGGAGGCTGGTGGAAAGGTTTCCATCTTGACAGTGCTTGAGAACTGGGCTTTTTTTCTTTTTTTTTGGCTTCATCTCTTCAAAATATCTGTTGCTGACCACACAGGAATGCTCAGGGTCAGATTCAGCTGATATTCCTAAACTTCTAATGAAATGGCAGAGCGGTCTCATGCCTCCAACTCCAGGCCCAGACCGAGTTTGTGACCGCCAGCGTTGATGTTCTTCCCATCCACCAATGCAGAGAGAGTTAATTTCATACCTGGGAAAAAAACAAAAGTATTTAGTGACTGAAAAACAGGCTCGTTGCATTTGTTGGATTTTTACTGTATATGAAAGAATAGATGGTATTTACCAGGCCGCAGAGTCTGGGTGTATCCAACTCCTACCAAGCTTGCATTATTCACCTTAGCCTGGAGAAGATGCATTAAATAAGTAGCATTTAAATAGTACATACAGTACTGCCTGCAATGTCATACAAACTAAAACATTTTTTTATCATAATATATGTAAAACAAAGTAGAGATATTATAAAGTGTCTTGTTAAAAGGTTTAAAATCTACACAAACGGCAGTCACTTGGTCCTTGGCCCACAGCCTTATTCCAACAACATTTCACTGAACTGTTAACACGTTTGAAACACCTGCTGACCAACACGTAGGGAAACATAACTTCTTTCGGGGAGAAACAAGAAAGACACTCACGGATATGGAGGCACTGGAGTCTAACTGGTATTTGGCAGCGATTCCAAAGCGAGTGCCGTTGCTGCCTGCTGTCCAGGCAAGATTCACAGCGGTCTCCAGATTGTCATTTACCTTCTGGTAGATGGATCCACCAAACTCTGAGCCATCATTTCTAAGAAAAAAAAGGAGAAAATGTACAACATTAGCTGCATGTTTCACCTGACAAGAATACCACATGATTAACAGATCAGCAAGCAAAGCTATTTGTGTAACTCTACAGTTACGTGACTCATCCTGCTGGTTCAAATATTTGCTCAACCTAAAACGTACACATTGGTGTGGAGCTGGAAGTCTCCGGTCTTGTAACCAACTGCAAAGTTGCTCTGAGTCATCTTAGACTTGGCTGTGTCAAAGGTCATCTGGTAGCCAGCCAGCCAGCCCTCGTAGCCGGCCACTGCTGCTCCGTGGATAGTAGGACCAGCAAAATCTAAATCGACATCCACACCGGCATTAAGGTATTCCCTTTTATAAGCTGTCTTGACCTTGCCACTCTTCTTGCTGTGAATTTAAAAAGAATATGAGGTAAAAATCCAAAGAATATTCTCTATGCAATAATTGTGAGTCATGAAGTTAAGATAAAAAAAAATACAAACTGTGGCTCACCCAGTGTTTGGCGAAAATGTCGTGTCAAAAGTAAGTTTCAGCCCTTTGGTGATCTAAAGAAGATTATTCAGTTAGTCAAACTTAAAGTTGTTTCACTGCTGGAATGAACAGAGTTTTCAGCTCACCTGATCCTCAACACAGATTTCGGTTCCCAGTGTGTTTTCCGTGGTCCACTTCTCTGTGAACGTCAGCCCGTACTCAGCCCACTTGTACTTGGTTTCCAGGGTTCCTGTGACCTTGCTGGTGTCGACGTTTGATGAGCCGGACGTTTTAAATTCCTGAAATTAATACGAGAGAAAATTAATCCAGCGGGTTGGAGAAGTTCATCCACTATCACCACGGTAAACTACGGTTGAGATGGAGTAAACACAGTAAACGACAGATACTGACATTAAAAGGGTTTAAAAAAATCTTCCATCAGCTGAAAATTAAATTATATAATAACTACAACTGAAAGATAAACTTGAAAATGCTCTTGATAGACCAACTGTCTTCACCAATTTAGCATTTCTCTGCATCACTTTCTTATTACTTCATGGCTCACATATCATAGCATTATATCAGTGACAACCTAAAATAAGCTGATAACACCTGCAATGCGCTACTGTATATTTATAATGACAGTTTAACTCACCACTCCACTTGAAGACTTTGTCTTCACATCAAGTTTTACAAGTCCAAAACCTGCAAGATAATACCAGTAAGGGACAATTCACCGGGCATGGTAATACATTTCAAACAGCCAGCCTCTCCCCTGTGGGGCAATAAAGACATCGTTACAAAACTGCTTTTTATCTCGTTCCCAGTTACCATATCCTTTATTGAAGATGTCCTTTGCTGATTTTCCCAGGTCTGCATATGCTGGAGGAACTGCCATTTTGTCTGAAAGAAAAAGGACATTTCAGAGTGTAAATGATGACAAACGACCACAAATGCACTTGTTGATCATAATTAGGCATGTTTAATTGTACAGAAAAGTGAGAAAAATAAACATTTATGAACTGTTGGAGCCTTTCAGAGGAGAAAAATTTAAAACTTTAACTACAATCAAGGCTGCATGACTTCATGTCCTCAGGTCATGTCCTCGTTATCTTTTCAGGGAATTAGTGCATTATAGCAAAGCAGCGTGAGGACCACTTCATTTATACTACTGAATATTTAGAAAGTGCTGTCCCTGGCTTTGAAACATTAGTTTTGTCAAACAACTGAAGCACTTGAGTCATAGGGTCCGAATTTCTCCTTACACGTCTCCTCATTGTCAAGGTTAGACCGGAAGCTTGATTGAGACTACCTGCATAGTTCTTGCAGTAACCAGGAACAGCCTGCAGATTAATGTACCTTTCTCTTAACCATTTCTAGTATAACGTTAACTTGGCATGAACAGCATAACTATGGAACAGGATTTTGGATAAAACAAGGAAATATGCTAACTTAGAGAGATGTTCTGATAGCGTTAATTAAATGCATACAGTTAAAGGTAGCTCATTCCTAACATTACAATGGTGAAACAGACGTAAACCTTTCCCAATGACAAGCTGTGACATTACACTGTCACCGGTGCCTGCCTCAGTATTTTGAAGCAGTTTGAGCACATGAGGATGGTAGGGGGCGTTTTCAAGCTAGCAAATATTCATAACCGTCTTGTTGACATTCCCATAAAATGCAACTTGAACAACTTAAGTAGTTATAGGGAGAAGAACTCACCGAGTGTATCTGTTGGTGGTGATGTTTTTTGTCAACTTGGCGGACAGGACAGGCGGCAAGATAAGCGACAGGGACCGGTGTAGGACGATATGGAGGAGACACCGCAACAACACCCTCCTGACCTCGGCGCCGCAGGACCTGAAGTATAGCTGTTTACTGTGTGCCTGTCTAAAAACAGAGCGAGACGACAAATCTGTACGCCTGCCTCAATTAATTTAGTATGTTTTAGGCTGAGTCGTGCTATGGCTTCGCAAATGCGAATGTAACTCTTGTACTATGCGAAAGTCAATATTTTTCATGTCAAGTGTGTGCTACACTGCTACCAGTGCACCGGCAACTTGAAGACAACTAAATCACCACGGTAACCAATACGCTAATTGAGCTTACGTTTAGCATTGCTTATTGTGACCATGAGTTAACTATAAAA
This sequence comes from Naso vlamingii, assembly GCA_029822935.1. Classification (NCBI taxonomy): domain Eukaryota; kingdom Metazoa; phylum Chordata; class Actinopteri; order Acanthuriformes; family Acanthuridae; genus Naso; species Naso vlamingii. Next base: position 9,064,133 of record JAPQLA010000014.1, read on the forward strand.
AAATGACACTGCCAGGTAAGATGTTACAGTACCAAACATTCTAGTAAAATATTTTATTTATATATACCACTTTTATTAAACAACTATGTTAGTGTACAAAGCTTTGGTATTGTTATATTTTGGATATAATCAATCAGAAACTGTCAATCTTGGCCAAAGTTTGGTGTCAGTCTGGTTGTTTTATTAGCTTAAAGTATGTGAAACAAAATTTGTCATAAAAGAGACCTAAATACTAAATCTTACTCCATCTCACTGCTCAGAAAATATAAATATTACAAATAAAGTTGCAAAAATAATTCCTTTCAAAAGACACATGTAACACACACACACACACCTAGGCTTCAACTCACTAAGGCTTGATAATGGTTAAAATACAGAGAAAACATAAGTTTTAGTTAATTTGACAGGCTGATTATCTCTCCAGAAAAAAAGATGACTGTGGTTGTGCAGTGTGCGGGGAAAAAAATATGCAGCTGGTCTTTGATTTCAGCTCTTTAATGATGAAAATGACTGAGCGAGACATGAAACGAGTTATGTGGCGTTTGAAGAATATGAACACAACGGCATCATCCCTCAGCGAAAGGATGTATTGCACACAGTCAACTCCATTTAGAACAACCATATTTCTGACATGCTGTAATGATCAAATCAATTACAACATCTGGCAAATTTCACTCAGTGAGATGTAGAGGCCAATCTGTAGCAATCAACATTACACTTAAAAAGCACATTGTGTTTCAAACAAATACACAGTCAAGAGCAACTGTAAACATTTTTTTTCATGTGCATGTTGCTATAACACAGTATATGAAATATAAAAATACCTATAAACATTTACAAAATTAAATAAATATCAACAAATACATACAAATTTAAGAGGGATGTTCTATGACTGTGGCATAATGTCAAAGGATGATGAGGACAAGCCCAAACTCTATGTAAGTCTGTAAGTCATTTACAATTTATGATTTAAAAAAAAAAAAAAAAGCACTATACAACTATCCAACAGTGAGTAAACATGAAGATTAGGGGCATTTCTACACAGAGAAATCTATTGTAACACTCAAGGTAATTGGCAAATGGAATCATACTTAAGACAGCTGGAAAAAAAAAAATCTTTGATTTTAGGTTTTTTTGGCTTACAGTGACATTTCCTTAAAAGCATCTTTTCTAGGCCTGGTAATTAAAAGGCAGAGCTAACTGAACAACATCCACAAAGATCTGTTTGTCAACATGATGAATAATATTTTGCGATACAGAAAAAAAGCAACAATTACATGTAGATCTTTAGGTATTGCTTTAATTGTCTATAGTGTCTTGTTATGATAAACGATGTAGTGTCAGGTTAGACAAAACTTTCAGTCAAAAATCTGGATCTAATCCTTGAAATGATCAGGTAAACGCGCAGAAAAGAGCAAACCCGCGGAGGATTGGGTACACTGCTGCCTGAGAATTTTCTGGATGTCATTTCTACAAACAAAAATACTTAACAGACGAGTATGTTTTTTTAAGTGTTGAGGTACTGAAAAATGCAGATCATGCTACATGAAAAATAAGCAACCAAAAATTGAGACATTTCCACTGTGTTCGCTTTTCAAATGAATGAATGTCAAGTTTTGTGGATTTTATTTAATTTGCCTAAAAATGGTAACAGGGGATGCAGGTTAGAGATGATACCCAACATGTAAGAAGATATGGCTCCGCGTAACCCATCAGGCCTTGGTGCTCGCAGGATCACATCATTTGTCTTTGTTGACGAAAATAACACAAACCGTCTCAGTTGGCAACTTGATGAAGCAGACAGAGCAGCAAAACGTAAGAAGGGTCTGACAGCAACGCCGATGCTGCTCTTTATCCAATCAACCTCCTCATCACAGCAGGTCTAGTGAAGGGCCAGCAGTACTCATTGGGGACAGGCCCGTTCACATTGCACTCAAAGAAGGAGAACATGGGGAACCAGATGCGAGCTCGTCGGCTCTGCTGGTAGGCCCGGGTGTTAGCCAGAGTGTGGTAGTACAGGAAGAGTCTGGTTGTGATGTAGAACGCTATGAACACGTCGATGGAGTAGTGTTCGTGTGCCGCCAGGATGAAGAAGATGCCAAAGAGATTTAGAACCCAGGATAACGTATGGATGAAGTTCCAGCTTCTTGGTGTGTCTGTAAAATAATGATATATTAGCTTTTTTATGTTTGTTTTAGTGCAGCATCTAGAAATCTGTTATATCCCTATGTGACGGAATATGTCTGTCCAAGTTAGACTGAGGAAGGAGTTTCTATTTCAGATGTAATACCAGTGACGGACACTGGATGGCAACAAGGTGACAATGTTGCCAAATATGGTTGCATTACATCTTCCTCTACCCATGTTCTCCTTGTGATTTATTACTTTAACCAACAGATTTTACAGCTTTTAGTAACAGCACATAACTTCTCATGATTTTCACGAATGAATGGGGACAAAATCTGGCAACCACTGTGACATTTTAAGGGGAACAGGAAAGTAAAATGAGACAGAATCTCCAGTTTTAGTAAAAAAAATCAGGCTTTCGTTTAAGATCCCCTAAGAACTAACAAAATCATATCTTAATTTTAATTTTTAGACGTATTCATTTTGGAGGAAGTACCGTTTTAACCAATTTAGTAGACCTTAAACTTCAATCCAGACAAATGAAATAATCTGTAAAATTATATTTATTCTCCTTGGCGGTAAACAAAAGCCAATCTAATCACTAATTAACATGTCCTAAAAAAGGTTAAAAATCTCTCAATTATTTTATAACCCACAAACACTAAATTCAATGTGACCTCAATGAATTCTGTCAATTTAATGCCTCTAACTTTTATTAATTTGCTGCATCACGGGATAAACCACGTAGGAAAACTTTACAGCTTTTATCTTTCAAGGAAGAACAGATCGAGGAGCATAAGTAACTTTTAGAATTTCACTTTGGTTTTTAAAGAATCAAATTCAGTTATTATTAGTTATTATCAGTTAGTCATGACCCTTAACCCTTTATCTTAAGATGAAAAGTTCAGTTTTTGAGGAAAAGTTAATTTGTTCTTCTCCTGACCAAATGTAGGACAAAACACACACACAAAAAAACAAACAAATAAAAAAAAAAAAAAAAAACCTCAGATGTAGACACTACTCACACTCTGTAACAAAGAAGTTGAGCATGGTAAGGACCACCGTGTGGCCACTGAACATGTAGTCACCACATGTATGCACTCCTGTCAGGGTCATCCCAAAACCGCTCCAGATGGCCACAGCGCGTTGCAGTTTGGCCCACATGTCACCGTATATCTAGAGGGAGAAAGACACGAAACAATCATACTGAGATCATTTCAAAGAGAGGCACAACTGAATTGTTTTAAAAAAAGCATCAAGTGTTACCTTTCCTGAGCACTGCAGGTGCTGTCCTGGCACAGACAGGGATGTAACAAACATGGTGACGCAGCGCAGCATGAACACAGTCCCCATGAGGCTGCACATGCGCCGCAAAAGGATGGACCTGCAAGTCATAAAAAAACAGTTAATCCACAGTCTCTGTCAGTACATTTACATGCACTCTAGTTTCCCACAAATTTTCCGAATATGGCCAAATTCAAAATTTGATAAAGGTCATGTAAACAGCATGTTCCGCCTGGATATTCCTAATTACACTTTATTCCAAATGAGGCATTTTCCTATCAAGACATGTGGGATATGCTGGTATTATTCATGTTTTTGAAGCTTTCTTTGGACATGTTTAAGGCATAGTCGGAATATGCACTTCAATCGAGGTTCTTACAACAGTTTGAGAAGCTCGGCCTCGTGCCTTTTTACAGCATGTGGTCAGCCTTGTGCATTTTAAACAAACCTGCCAACAGTTTGCAAAATTTAGGTTGACGCATGAACAAAAGAAAAGTCTGCAGAAGGGTGACAACAAGGGTACACCATGGGAGGAAAATTACTGCAGTTTGAAAAGCACATAAATTCCTCCATAGCGCTTTAATAGGACGTGCATCACTTTGTTACTTGGAGTATGCACAGCTGTATGTAAACGGCCAGGAACATTGGTGGAATAGTCCTTTTTTTTTTTTTTAACCGTGTAAACAGCTTAGTCAGAGTATTGTCTCTTTCTGAACAAGGGCAAAAGCGGCATATTGCGTGCATGTAAACATACTCTGTGTATAATCCCTGCAGTGACAACAATGCACTGATGTGAAAGAGTCTGCCACACCTGTGTTTATGGAGCAACAGAACCAGCAACCAGATATTACAGAGGATCACTCCACATGCCTCAGCCATGGCGAAGGCCCAGGGTATTCTAGGCACGCTGTGGAAAAGAAAATTACTTCTTTTAGGTTGTTCCACAAAAAGTTAATAGACAAGTATTCTGGAAACTTATTAATCATTTAAATAACTGCAGAACTTTCAGTCCAATTTCCTTAATGTAGAGTTTTTTCCTTGACAAAGCCACTGATCTAACACTTGTAAGACAATCAACATTGAAGTAATGTGTTAAATTGATAAGCATTAGTCTCCGCCATTGAAACCTCCTTTGGGTTGAAATACTTCAGTAATGGCTTTAGTATTTCAAACAGGTTCACATTTCTTTGTCCAGAGTTTCTAACATCTCCACTGATTTCAAATAGCAAATATTGACATTACACTCTGAAAATATTTACTTTTCAATAAACTGAAACATTCCATGAGAAGTTCGAAGCTGGTGATAAACAACTGGTAATTCTACAAAGTAGGTCACTTAAAAAAAAAAAAAAAAAACACTCAAAGATCTCTTTGAACCAAAGCTAGCCCATCAGGAATATGTGAGGACAATAATAGAAACATGCTACAAGGAAGTAGGGCAATTATAATGTCCGCCATCTGGTGTGATATTCCGACAGTTGATAAAAATGTATACTTGTGTTACTCTCTCTCTTTGAAAGTTCACAGCTGAGTGTTTTTGTTGTTTTTTTAAAGGCTACCAACTGCCCCAGGTCTGTAAAAATAAGGCATACGTGTGTCTGAGCTGTCACACACCCACCTGTCGAGGAAAATATCCGGCAGTGGAGGGTATGTGCGCATGTCAGGCACCCTCTCGTGCACTATGACCATGACGAAGGATGTGAACCCAAACACAAATACCACATAGATGGAGCTGAGCACTGTCTTCCAGTACTCTGGATCCAGGCGCCTCGTCTGCTGCTTGTATTTCCCATTAGTGTACTGGTGATATTCCTCTCCCACTGGTGCTGTGTCAGTGCTATCACAGTCTCTGCCTGAGTCTCCATTACACAGCCAGTCCAAACTGCCTCCGGAGCCTGTGGGAGAGTGGCCATCGAAGGGAAGACCCAGCTCCTCCAACACGTCTAAGTTCTGTTTCTGGAGTTTGCGGATGGACACCATCAGGCGCTTGATGTCTCCCAGCACTTTGAGCTCCAGAGGTGGCGAGCGGAGGTCGTACTCGCTGAGGGCGAGCAGACTGGTGCCGTCCAGTCGGTGCTTGTTGCACAACAGGTCCACATAGTCGCAGAAGCCCTCCTCCTTCAGCCACTTGGCGACGTGTTTGGGCGTCCAGCGGCGGACGCTCAGTTGTGTCATTGCCTCCTCACTCTGAGGGCTGGAGGAGAGAACATCAGAATTTCTAAGTGCATCTCAAACAGCTGAGCCCTCCCTTTCTGTCCAAATCAGTTCCTCACCAACAAATAAAGGAATCATAAGAGGAAGTGACAACATTTCCACTGAGTCAGCAATACTGATTACACACAAACCACAACAGACTGCAACACAGACAGAAATTAACCTCAGTTCACTTAACTATCATCACACATGTCACACATGATCAGTGAGCAATAAGTGGACCCCAAGGCATATGCGCACAATTTTAATTTAGCGTTAAATACCACTGTACCTGCTTGCCCATAGGTTAAATGACATGCAACTAGTGAATTATTTTTTAATCAAATGGTTTTACTCTTTCTCGACAAACAGGTCCCAGCAGGTAAAAGTCACTGGCTTCCTCTCTAAATTCCAACATAAGGTGGTACAGAGGTACCACAAGGTTGTGTGAGTTCATCCGACCTCTTTTGACTTTAAACAAATGGATGCAGAAGCAGTCAGCCACACAATTAAAAAGTCAAATTTGCAGTTACAGCTCTGCTAAACCCTTCCTCCCCTCAGTGTATCACAACACAGAGATCAAGAGTGAAAACAGCCATTAAAGTGATGGGAAAAAAAATGATCCATCCCATCATACAATCTATGAAAGAACCTGCCAAACTTGCAGATCACAGAGCCTGCAAATGTACAAACAACTGCTTTCGGCTTTCCTTTTTCACAAAAGAAAACAGGTTAATCCTTACTTATGTAGCTAATAAGCAAACATGACATTGTTTGCAATTTTTTTTATATATACCTCAGAGGTCATGTGAATAATTCCCCATACACTTATTTATTGTTATTGGATGTAGTATAATTTTACATTTATTCTTGTGTCTTGCTGCAACTGTAGTTAACTGTTGCTATGTATTGTTTTGAAGTGGATCGCCAAAGCAAAATTTCCCTTTGATGCCAATAAATGTATCAAATGTTAGCTTTCTTCCCCACAATCTGAAACAAGTTTAAAGACAATCTCTGTGTCACAAGGATGAGGTAAGATTTCACAACGTAAGCAAATATTTGACACTGGCCAGACTTTCCTAATTTGCACAACAGAAACCACACCCTGAAAATTTGGGTGAAGGAGCAGTCATATTATTTAGACTGATTTTAAGACTTAAAAGTTATGGACGGTTACTTATGGTTGTTATTCCCAGCCTTAATTATAAACCTACCCTAAATTAATATAACTCTCCTTCCAGATTAACTTTAGTGTAACTTAAGGGGCAACAAACACTCTAAAGTCTAAGTCTGCCAAGACAGCCATAACGTTACAATGTTTGCATATTTACCTGTTAAGGGATTAAGATACATATTTTGGCTCTGTGAGTTAGTTTTTGCTGTCTATGTTATCAGTAACTTTGGCCAGAATAAAAAAAAATAATAATAACAGCCACCTTCAAATAGATACATCACTTGCTATCAAATAGGTGGGGCTATAAGCTAATTTTGCTACCTTTCTTCAATATCTCATTAGATAAGATAACATAAGAAGCCGACTTGGTAAAGTTAAGTGACGGTGTAACAGTTATGTGACCACAAGCATGCCTGAGGTACACATGAAACATGAAGCGAAAGCATCCTTTCTCTATCACAACATCACTGCCACAGCAGGCTAATTTAAATCTAACGCTAGCTAACGTTAGCGTTAGCAGGCAAGCTATTTTAGCTAGCTTAATCAATGCGTGCGCCTTCCGCTCACTCACCCGCACTGAGATGTAACAGAGGACGATACAGACACTGGTTTATTCAGCTAGCTAGCTAAATGACATCTCGCAAGGATCTGAAGAAATCGTATCAGCGTTTGCTGCAATAACGATGGGTTATTAGAAATCATTTCGCCTTGGCTTCGCGCTGGTACTGTTGACAACACAGGGCGGTAGTGTCTAAAATAGCTGCGCACGTAAAAAATCAGCCACGGGGGCTTGGTTCCAGCTGGCCATCAGTGACACCTAATGGTGAGAAGTTGATACTGCAGCGTCTTTAATTCTTCAGTATTTTAATTTTTATGATGAAAACAACTGATTCTTTGTGAAATTAAATGCCATAAAACGAAAAATCAGATTGGACATTAAATATTCTTAATACAGACTTAGAGTGGAGAGGCTGGCATTTAGAATATAGGTCACAGATTTAATTTTAGAACAGGGACACCTGTCCTTGTCAGTACCAACATGGTTGTAGTAAAGCCTCAACAGAGTTTATAAAAAAGAAGAGAAGAAAATCATACAAATGGAAAGTAGCATTTTTATGTAGGCAGCTATAAATGTTCATGAAGTCAACTATGAACAGTCTGCAGGACAGTAATGCAGTTCCCCCCACCACTCCTTCTGTTAAAGACTTGGTAAAGGTTTTGTATGGGGGAAAAAGGTTTGGCAATCATGTGGATGAAGTTTGGCCAAACCTATTCATTGGCGACATGTAAGTTTTTTACATATTTATTGACAGCATATAAAATAAAAATAACCCAAGATTGTTTCCTTTCACTGTATTTCTTTATAATAAGTCCTGTTCTCTTTGTCCACAGGTCAGTGGCCAATGACCGCTACAGTCTGTGGAAGTTGGGCATCACTCATGTTGTGAATGTAGCTCATGGGAGGATGCACTGTCAGGGGAGTCATGACTTCTATGGCTCCACTGTGGATTATTATGGAGTGCCTGCTGATGACTCACCGTCCTTTGACCTCTCTCGCTATTTCTTCCCCTCCGCTGAGTATATTCAGAGTGCACTTGACACAGCAGGTGGTAAATACCCATCATATTGCTTTATTGTCACTCAGTTTTATCTCAGACTGTTCAGGCCTCTCCGCATGCCTCTCATCTTATCCAGGATAAAAATCCAAGTATGAGTGACAGCTTTAGGTTCAGTGTAATCTTTTTCTTTTTGTTGACCAGCTCGGGTGTTTGTCCACTGTGCAGTCGGAGTGAGCAGGTCTGCCTCCATCGTCCTGGCCTACCTGATGATCCACCATCGTTACACTTTACTAGAGGCCATCAATAAGGTCAAAGAGCGCAGGTGGATCTTCCCAAACAGAGGATTCCTCAAACAGCTTTGTGCTTTGGAAATGAAACTACGCAATAAATCATGAGTCATCCTCTTCACCTCATGGATTTTCTAACTTAAGAGAACCTCAAACACCTTTTTTCCTCCAGAAAAATGAAGGATTCAGCATCAGCCTTCAGCGGAGGGAGATACTCTTGTTTGACTTTAAATAGTTTGTTTCAGAATGGATTTGAATCAAATTTATTTTCATTGACTCTGTTTATGTGTTTGATGTGAATCGTGCTCCCTTTTCACAGGATATTGGCCCTCGTATTAATAGAAGATGAGTGCAATCACCTCCCCCTCAGGCAGAATCTACTTTGCGCCGTAGACAAGATGATTTATTTAACCTTTGTAACACATTGGTGTTTTTCCATTTCTTTTCTTCTTTTCTTTTTTTTCAAAATATGACACTTAACATTTAATTTTTTTTAAATTAAAATCATTAGTTATTGATTTATGGGCT
>JAPQLA010000014.1:9090877-9102678 GCA_029822935.1 Naso vlamingii
AATGCTGTCCATGAAAAATTACACATCATTACAACATTTTTCCTTTAAGCTGTATTTTTTCATAACTGAGACAAGTTCCTTAAAATGCAGCAGCAGCCCAATAATTAAATATTAAATGTGTTTGAAAAGCAAGGTCTGCCTGTTTGTCCTTTTCTTTCTGGGATTTCACTTGATAAAAAACTTGAGCCAAGTGTTTTGCTTTGAAGTTTCATGTCAAGTTCAGAGGGTTGAAAAGTAAATCCAGTCTCAGAGCAGTCCAGTCCATGCCAAGTTTCCTTTTTGTTTTGCTTTTTATTCTTTTTTTTTTTTTTTTAAGTTTTAAAAGACTTTTCTGCAGAGGAAACAGCTGCCTGGATTACCACAAATTCAAAAACAATCACTGCATTCTCAATTTGTGGCACATCTCAGGCAAATCAAAAGGGAACAACCAAGTACATGGTCAATCATAATTTATTCTTATGCTAAAATGTACAGCATTTTAAGTAACTGACAAAAGGAGAAAAGTCATAAATACAAGAATGTCATTCTGTCCAATGTTTGTGCACATAGCCAGGTATTTCCCCCCTGTTCTCACCAGCAACTCTGTACAGGTACAAAGGCTACAAAAGAGCAATATAAACAAAAACACAAGTACAAGTTGCGTTTTACATGCAATCCATTAGCTTAGTTTGGTCTATTCACAGGCTCTATTCTTCTACACTTCGGTAAAATATAAATCCAACATTTTATAAAGATAGAAAACAAATCTACAGATGGAATGAAAACGTAGCTTTAAAGGCATTATGTAAAATATCGACTTTGGACTAAAGTTATATTTTCTTTATTGTTATTCATCGTTATAATCATTTAGTTCTTTTTAAATTCTGCCACACTTCTGGACATTTTGAAATGTTTTAGAATTTTTCAGGGTACAAACACTGAGATATGCTTTGTTATTTTGACAGAAATCAGTCTGCTTTATTAAACAGAAAGCTGCCTCAAGGAGATCTGTTACAAAAGACTTCAGAATTATACATACATAGCAATAAAACCTCTCAAACGGAACAGAAAACAGGACTAAGTTTACATTTTTTTACATTATTAGAATTAATAAAATATAGTTTCATCTTTCTCCCTGTGGAGGGAAACCTAATAAAGGCCAGATATCTTTAAAATGGCTTGCTATTAAGCACAACACTTGTACAGTACTACTCAATGCACTGTCACTAACAGAGACTGAAGCATGCTAGTTGTCACTTTACAAAATAAGTACAATAATTTAAATATACAAAGGCATGAGTATAGTACAAACTAATTGTCAGCACTGTTAGACAGGTACACTGAACAGGTTCAAACAGCCACTAACTCCACTTGTAGCAGGCACATTAAATGGCTTCATTTGAGGCTGCTACACGACTGCAAGACCACTGATGAAATCTCTACCTCTGAGCTCTGAACCCGCCTGCTCTAAAGACACATCAGAGACACTAACACTAATTAAATAGATTTTCATCGCAATGATGTAAGGCTTCCCATTTGGAGAAACAAAAATACTTTTTAACATTAGCTTCAAAGTTTACTCATTGTTGAAAGTTTTTGCATTCTTTCCAAGTGCTGCTGCTGGTTTTTAAGTAATAAACAACAAAGAGACACCCAAAAAAAAAAAAAAAAAAAAGGCCAGATCAGTGCATCTTTAAACAGCAAAATGCACGTGAGAAGGAACAGCTCAGTCCTGCGGACAGTTACCGCCTGATGAAAGGCCCTTTAAGGGACTGCTTGGACATGCCTGTGTTCATGTAACCATGGTGACCAGCTGGAGTGTACACCATGTTGCCATGTGGTGGAGCCTGCATGGGCTGCTGGGGGTATGGCTGTGTTCCCATCATTCCCATCTGCATAGAGTACTGGGGTGACTGGTTCATATAGGCATGGTTGCCATGGTAGCCACTGTTCATCATGGGCTGGCTCATGCTGTAGCCATTCATGGCATTGAGGGAGGGCATGTTCATGGAGTTGACATTGTAGGCTGGTGCCGGCATGATGTTCACGCTCATATTCATGCGCGGCATGGCTGCCAGCGTCCTGGAAGGCGCCTGCATGGGCACAGTCTGTGGCGGCTGGGCGTACATCTGCTGCTGGTGATGTGACAGCGGGGCCGATTTGGAGCGTGCCGAGATGTGACTCTTGGAGGCCATTTGGGGCTGGATCCGCTGCGAGGGCGGGATGCCCATGTTGCGCTGTAGCATCATGGGTGGCGGGGAGCTTAGATTTGGGGGCGGGGTCATGGTGGCCTGCACCTGTGGGTTGGGTACTCGATGTGGGGTCTGAGACAAGGAGACCAGACTGGAGTGCTGAGACGACAGCGAGGGGGTGTTTGCATAAGATGTGATGGGGTGTGAGGCTGAGTGGTTGAAAGGCAGCGAGTGAGGGTGTTCTATGAATGTGTTGGTGAACTGCTGCAGTTTGGCCAGACTGAGGCCAGACGACTGGGAGTAGTGCCCGCCGCCATACTCACCCTGGTGGTTGATCCTCTCATAAAGGGCAAAGTTTGGGTTGCCAGATTCAGGAATGTCGGCCAGTTGCATGGTGGTAGTGAAGTTGGTGGGTATGGCGCACTGTGCCATGGGCTGCTGCTGACTGTGCTGATTGTGTTGATTGTGAAGATTATGCTGAGCGTGCTGATTGTGCTGGCTGAGCTGATTGTGCTGCAGGTGGTGATTGTGGTGGTGACTATGCTGGTTGTGGGGATTGTGTTGACTGTGCTGGCTTAGCTGATTGTGTGGACCGTGCTGATTGTGTTGGCTGTGCTGATTGTGTGGGCCGTGCCTGCTGTGAGAGTTGCGTTGACTGTGTTGACTGTGTTGGCTGTGCTGGCTGCGCTGGCTGTGCTGACTGTGCTGGCTGTTGCTGGGAGGCCTCTCCACCACCACGCAGCCCTGCGGCGACTTGACATTGCAGTGCGGCGGCGAGCTCAGGCTGTTCTGCTGAATCATCCCACAGCTGCCGGGGTTGACAGCAGCCATTTGCTGGCTCACGGCACAACTGCTCTGGGCCAGGCCACTAGGGGGGATGCTGCCATAGGAGCAGCTGTTCTGGGAGGGGCCCGCCCCACAGATGCTGCCACCCATGGTGGAGTCGTAGCTGCTGGGGTTTTCATAGTTCTCCGTGGTGCTCTCGATGCTGCCCAGATCGCTGAAGCCACTGTCCACCACCTGCTGTGAATGATCCGACACCGACGGCACGTCCATCATGGGGCTCGTCTCCATATTGTGGAGCGAGGGCACTGAAATGGTAGTGTGGTCAGGGCTGATTTGAGTGTAGCCGCTTTCAAGGATGGAGACAGCCGGGCTGTTGACGGAGCGAACCGACTGGCTTGGATGGGATTGCGCGGAGGAAAGGGGACTGCTGTGGTCTGACTGAGGGCAGTCATCCAGCGAGGTGAGCTGTGGGCTCTGGGCCACGTGGGCGTAGGTCTGCATGCTCCTGCAGGGCTCCTGGCTCTCCACACAGTCCTGGAACACATTCTCTCGCTCAGTCTCCTGCGTCAGGGACTGAACAGCTTGGGCTGTCTCTGAATCAATCTCTGTGCAGATTGGAGGGTCCTCCCTCAGCACAGGACTGAGGGTTGGCCTCTCTGCAGGCTGAGGAAGTGGGTGATCCGGACAAGGACTGGGCGTGCTCTCTTCCTCTGACTCAGAGTCTACAGGGTTATCAGAGTCCACAGCTGCTACTGAAGCGACTGCTACTGCTTCAGGTGGTGGTGTTGCTACTGTTGTTTCCGTCACTCCCTCCTGGAGGCTTTCAGCAGCGGTAGCTGGTTCCTCTTCACTATATGGGACTGTAGAAACCTGCTGACTCATCTCAGAGTCATTGTCTTCTTTTGGATCTAAAAAATGTGGGGTACATTCGTGCACTTCTTTTGAGCTCTGTTCCAACTCCGCTTTGCTGCTCTCAGGTTCTGCTGTCTTTCTGTGACTGTCGTCCTCATCATCTGCATCCTGATCCTCTATTTGAGTTCTCTGTTCATCCTCCTCATCTTCCTCGTTGTCATTCTCCAATGATACAGTACCCACTGTGCTGTGTTCCACATCTTTGGCTGGGGAGTCCTGTCCATGTTTACTGTCTTGGTCTCGCTGGTCATCTTCAGGTGGCTCTGGGGAATCACCTCTGTCCTCCGGCCTGGGAGACACGGCGCCAGGAGAGGCGACAGGTGAGCACACAGGAGTAGCCACGGGCGACCCTTCAGGGGAGCTTGACTTCTGGGAGCCATGATCAGCAGGACTTGGGGGTTCAGAGGGGAGCCTCTCCAGCGTTATATCTGGACTATCTGAGCCTCTGCCTGCTTTGCTGCTCTCGTCTGCACTGACGATATCCTGGTCTGGTTCCCCTTTCGCTTCTTCAGTCTGAATATGATGCTGCTCCGCCTGCATTGGAGTCTCAGGGGGCGTGTAGAGGTTGAGCTTGAAGCCCATTTTTCTTTCGTTCTTGAGTCTCCATTTAGGGGGGCCACGTTTTACTCCTTTCGGCCAGCCTTTCTTCCGTTTAACTGGACGAGGTCTGCTGGGTCTCTTACAGAGGACATCGGCTCCTACAGATAAAAACAAACAAACAAGCACTTAATTGTTTTGCTAAAGATAAAGCAATGTGCTTCAAAACAATGTGAAATAAAGTAGTGCAATAGTTAAGTAGTTAAGCAAATACCTTCTTTCCAGTGTTCAAGACTGTCTTTCCGTGCATTTTTTTCCAGCCTCGGGCGACCTCTCCGACGTTTCATTGGTGTAATCGGTGTCTTGTCCTCCTGTTCCTCCTCCTCTTCTTCTTCCTCCATCTCGCCCACTCTGCAGGTGCGCTCCAGCAGGGGCATAGGACGCTCGTCCTCTGAGTTATCGAACGGCTCGTTCAGCACCTCAGTCGTCTCAGAGATGGTTTCTGTTGTAACGCTGCTGTTTATTCGCTTCCTTTTACGACCTCTCTTCTTGAGCACAATGTTTCTCTGAAACAAATGAAAGAAGAACCGATGAAAACAGAATAAAGCCTCCAAAAGAGTGGAGCAGTTTTGTGAAGACTAAAAACTAGGGCACTAGGTGGACAACCTCCTAAAGGATGTAGCAGGAATTTATTCAGGCTTTTGTGCTAAATGTAAAATGTCAAAACCACACTGTGAGACTAAACGTTTGAGCTACGCAGCCTGGTGTGGAAAACCACAAATGAGACAGGCAGAGTAAGCAGAAACCACAGTCTATATTTTACATTCTCCAGTTGTTTCCTACCGCCTGCCTACAAGTCAACCACTCTCCTCTCCGAAATCCTTCGCAAGAAAAATGTGAAATTGATACTGTAACTAATGCACTAAATAAACTCCAGCAGTCAGTGTCATTCTTTTCTGGTTTCCATACTGTTTTGGTTGAAAAGGTCTCCCTGACATCATGCAACTGGCTGTAATATTATCTCCAGCACAAGGGGGCAGTGCCATATAGACAGAACAGATGTCAGAATCACAGAGGAGGGCAGTAAATTAACCATGACCATTGACAATAGTACAAGGTTTAGCCGGCGCAGTCTCGACACAAGCAGTAGAAACACAATCTATTATCTACAGCTGCAGGCACACAGGGAGGCTCCAGATGACAGGAGGAAGCCACTGAACCCTCCACTGAATTCATGAATATTTATCCAACCTTTCCATTTCCCACAACATGGTCCCTAATGAAGGAAAATATCTAATGATATACGTTCAAATCCGCTTCCTCTGAGAATAAAACTCTATGTAATCGATGGGAAAATCCCACTATGGAAACAGCTGACTGGCAGTTATGCAAAAGAAGGATGATTCCCATCAGCAAAGAATAAAAGTCACCTTTCTCTTGGCTACAAGCATTGCATGGGCTTTTGTTAGGATGGGTGGTGAGCCATCAGAGTCATCATCGTCATCGTCATCAGCTTCGTCATCGCTCACTTCCTGCGACTGCTGAATGCGCCTGGTCCAGGACAGTGTAGGCCGGCGTTCGTAGGTCCTGTAGGGAACCTTACAGTGGACCTTCGTGACAGGTTGCCTGCTGCCGTGAGTCATCATGTAGCCCTCTCTCTCTTCCTTCTCCCAGCAACTGGCCTGCTCCTTCAGCCGCTCAGCCTGGTAATTAAACAGACAAGACGCATTATCTCTGGGAAAGGCACATGCACGGCTTCAACATCTGAGCAATGAGGCTAATGGGAAAACAAGAGATTGGAATTAACATCATGACAAATGAATCACTGCAGGTTTCTCCTGATAATAAGAACACCGTCCTCATTGGATGTCTGCCCGTCATGGAAGAAACATTTCCGTTAAACAACCGTGGAAAGATTGCATTTCATGGAATATTCAGCACTATCAATTATAAAGTGAACTGATTTAGGGCAATTTTGCACAACATTAGATGCCTGCTGACAGTAAGACTGCCTGTTAATGGCCTCTGTTTGAACTCAACAAACATTCAATAATGGCATTGTAGGCAAGACTAAATAAATAACCAGTGCCTCCTGATTAAACAAGAAAACTCACATCCATCTCTGCCTCTCTCTCCTCCTCCGACAGGACAGCATTGAGAGTTGTGGAAGGCATCCAGCGCAGGGCGTCGGGGTCCACCTCGTTCCGGCGTGGGTTAGCCCTCAGGCTCTCCATGTGCCTCTGAATCAATCGTTCTCTTCTGATGAGCACGATCCTGGGTCACAGTGAGAAAAGCCCATAAGTTCACGCACACAAATGACTGAGGTACTAGCCAAGGTAGACAGAAGGTAGACAGAAGGTGATGTGTGGTTAAATACGAGCACAAAGACGATCTCTCTGGGACGGCAGGTGCTCCATGTCCTTGGGGGTGCTTAACCTGACTTACTTCTGTCAATATTCAGCTGCATTAATGGATATGCTGTTAAAAATACCCTCTGGCCTGGATAAGTCAGACAGCATACAGAAGCGGCAGCACAGGCTGAAGGAGACTGCGGCTCGGAAACTGACCTGCCATCCTGTCTGTCAATCATGCCGAGCTGTTGGAGAGTAGCGGCGATGTCATGTGGACACATCCCAGTGGCCCTGCTTATTCCTTTAACACTGATGTGTTTATCTGGGTGCTTATAAAGGTACTCCAGTATGACACTTTTCCAATATGCCAGGTAGGATAAGCGACCCAGATCTGACAGCGGCTTCTCCGGGGAGCCGGCTTGTCCTTCTTGCCTGGTGAGAAGGTAACCTAAAAAGACAAGATTCAAACAAAAACAAAATGCTTTAGTCAAGCTAGAGGCTGCTGCTGGGTTATTTCAGATTGCAATTCCGTCTGTGCGCCCCCTCCCTTATGGGTTACATATTTATGTAAGGAAGTGACACTGAACCCTGGTTGGGATTTCACCTTCAAATAGTAAAGGGAGGTGAGGCAATCAGTTTCCTTCAACCTCTGTCAGAAGCTATAATACATGTTGGCAAGGGCAACAAAGGAGGCTGAAAGAGGGGAGTAAAGAGGAAACAAAGTGACAAAGCGAAACAGAGAAGCAGCTGGATGTCACTGCTCACAAGAGACTGCACTTAGGCGAGATAACGAACAAAAAAAAAAACAAAAAAAACCCCAACTAATATGTATCTGTGCATAATTAGTTTTATAGCGGCCCTGTCAAGGGTCATCCATTATGAGCCGCATGAAATTAATTAATGCCTTTTAACGTGCACCCACTACCGAGAACCAAACAAGCAAATCTAATCACCAAACAGTGAGCACATAATATTCCAGTAATCATGGCAATATTCATTACTAAAGCTGAGAGGAGCAGCCTGTGATAACAAACACTCGGTGATGAATATTCAAATAAATTAATTGAAAAAGTTATACTTCATTCCGTGTCATTTTACAAGTATATTATCATTAATAAACCAGCACAAAAGAGCTACTCAGCGTCCTTTGAATTATGATTTTGAAAGAGAACATTTTTCACGCAGGCACCCACTAATGCTCCGCTCTCACAGCTACCTGAGACAAAGTGTTCCTCTAATACAATTCAATATAACAGAAAATCTTAATCTAAACAACTTCCAGCTCCAAAGCTACATTTTCCAATAAAGCCTTCAAAGAGCTCAGAACTCAGCTGTGTTCAATCTCCCTTAATCCCTGTCTTTGTTATCAGCACACTCTCAATATCACAGATCCTCTTGCATCTCTGTCTCAATGGCTTCCAAAGTGAACAGGAAATCAAATGCTCCATTACCGACTGCCCGCCCCGCACTCGCTCCTTCTCCTTCTCTTCATCACACACAAACTCGGCAAGGAGACAACTCTTGAAAACAATAAAACGCCTTTAATGACAAAAAAACTGGCTGCCTAAACACAGAAATCCACTCAAAGCAGCAACTGTTTTCATAAGTGGACTGCGAGGCTGTAAATATTGCATGTGTTGCATTTACTGGGCTAAAAGATAAAAGCAGTATACACCTCACCACAAGTCAAGGAGAGAGAGAATGGGGGCTTTTTCCATGAGAAAGCTCTTTAGGCTGCGCTTGGGAGAAATACTATTGGCCATCGAATAATGTATGCAGCCAGAATGTAATGTTTCTCACTCCTAATCTTCTGTGATTGCCTAAGCAGCGTACATGAATGCTCTTGATTAGGCTGCTTCAAAGCCTTAACCAAATAACAGCACCTTGCCACAAGCTACAAATTCACCCCTTAATCTGAAAGTGTTTGTAAAGACCAATGAAAAAGGGGAAAAAAAAACTCAGTTCAGTGGTCTAAAAAAGCATTAAGGAACTTACTGAAATCAATAAGGAACCTTCCAAATCCTTGCCTTTGGTACTGAGGCATGATCATTATGCAGGAGACATTGTACTTCTGCTGGCAAAGCTTTTCCTGAGGGAAGGAGAAACAGATCAAGTATGTCAGAGCTTTGCTGAAGCTGGCAATTTACTGCACCTGCCATTGTCCTTGTCTGAAACTGTGCACGTGCATGCCCCACACACACACACACACACACACACACACACACACACACACACACACACACACACACACACACAAACTCACAGGGTGAAGAGCTTTCACTAAAATGCTTCACTCTGTTCCAACATTTGGCGATGACAAGCGCTAATTATCTTTTTGTCAATTGTTCTGTCAATTAATTTTGATTATTCGAAAATTGTTCTATTTATAAGATATCACAACAGTCAATTATAATAATAGCCAGGTGGTAAAAGTGAAAAATGTGCATTTCATCTTCAAATTGCTTTTCATCAACAGTCCAAAACTCATAGATAATGAATTAACAATAAAGAAAACCAGCTATTAGGAATATAACTATTCCTTACACTCAGGAAGCTTGAACAAATTGATATAAAATCATTTCTGCTTGACTAACCAACTAACGGTGTTAATTTACACTGAATAAGTTACATTCACATTACAAAACTGGACAAATAACAGTTAAAGGACCATACTAGCGTTACTAAATGTCATTGTCCTTTTATTGTCCTACATTAAAATATATGAAAAAGTTAGTTATAAAGAATGTCTGTGTCAAAATCCTTGTTCATGCTAATTCAAGGCAAGAGGGCAGCACTTGCAAGTATTTTTCCAGGCGTAATAACTTTCCTCTCGCTCAGTGGTTTTTTACTAAACGCAGACATTCTCTTCAGAGGAGTGAATTATACCTAGCAACTTTCATGTGTCCTGTAGTGTTTCTACACCCTGTTTTAGCATGAATGGCAGTGAATGGGGTTTAAAATTGCAGTCTGAGATCTACTTAAGAATACACATGGTCAAATTTTAACAGCATTTGTAAAAGACAGGGGCGATCTCTGCTAATGGTGAGGCGTCAAAAATAAACTGGTATGGTCCTTTAAGTCGTTCTGTATCAGTATCACCATTCAAAAATGATGTGCGGTAGTCCTTCATTTCCCATATAATCACTCTGTAATTTTTACCTTGGAGAAATATCCCACAAGATGACAGCCTTTCTCATCATTCTTTGTAAGTATGTAGAAGAGGAAAGGCTCCACATCATAATACAGGGTCTTGTGATCCAGGAAAAGCTTGGCTAACAGGCAGAGGTTTTGGCAGAATAGTTTGCTGACATTTCCATCAACCTAAACACGGAATAAAAAGAGCAAGAGGACACTGTTCAAACAGTTCCCATTTTTTCCCCTCCTCCTCCCGGAACCCATTTAGTGAAATCTCATGCAGCATACAGTTATTGCTTTATTGCTGTAAAAGGAAGCTGACCTCAAATACGGAGAGGTCGTCCTTTCTGTAGATTTCATTGGCTGGCGGGTGGAACCAGCCGCACTTCTTTGTGTGTCTCTGGAGAATGTTTTTACTTCTCATGTACTTCAGACAGAACTCGCACAGATAAAGCTTTTGTAATCTAAAAGAGACAAAAGGGAGAGCTCTGGTTTGTACTTCAATGGCATTGAAATAAACTCTGAAATAAAATGCAACTGCAGTAACAAAGAAACTGGCATTATTTGTCATGTAAAAGCAGCATTACCTCGAATATTCAGGTGGGTAAGGCGACGAGTACCAGGTTTGAATCTCGTACTTCCCAAATTCGATGATGGCAGGGCATCGCATGGAGTCTGTGCTCATCAGAGATCCAGTCCTCTGTGAAAGGATTTTATAAAAGCAAATGGATGAATGTGGTGACCCAGATAATTTAATCTTACAGTGTCTCTAATGACAAGCACATTAAATAGTATTGTGACAGAATTCTTGTATATATCAAGATTGTAGTTTACAGTTCTCATGTCTTAATGAAAGACTCATAATCTATCTATATCTTGCCAAAATCTGTCACCAGTAAGATCTTAAATTCCTAAATAAGATTTAATCTTTAAGTCTCTGCTGACCTCCGGGTTACCTTCAGATCTACTAGCTTTCAGATTAGCAACACAAAAAAAATGGGCTGAATGAAAGCCTAAATTTGTCCCAAGGCACATTGAAGAGTGCATATCATGAATCAAAACAATGCCAAGACACCTTTCAGTGTATTAATTTTGTCCTTGTTGCCAACCTATACCTTTCACATGTCACTGAGGACGAGGATGATTGAAATGAAATTAAAGAAAGCCAGACTAAGACTAATAACTCATGGTCCTGTTCTATTATAAGAACACAACACAATATTTTGTGACTCAAAAAACTAAAATCTTAAAAACAAACAAAAAAAAGAAGTTCTTAGGGACAAAACATAACTGGAGGTAATATGTTTTGTTTGGTTTTTTAAAAAAGGGGGGGAGGTGTCACTTTTATACTTTCTGGGCTTTTCCTTAAAGGTGGGACTTCTAGGAATTGTCCATTGTAGGCAAACACAACATCCAAACTTAGTCCCTCCTCCTCTGCATAACTAGAATGTGAGAGCAGCTGAGGTGAAACCAGTTAGACAGCGAATGAAGAAAAGGGAGCGGCAGGCAATAAATCAAAGAAATAAAAAGATATTTTTTGATTGTTTCACTGAGATTACATTCTTAAGGACAAAGAAACACGCCCACACCTCGGCACCACCCTGGAGGAAGGTGCTGTGATGCTCAATTTTGTGTGAATTCGGCCTAAGGGCTTTATCCTCTACTTTGTTTGCCTTTCTGCTGCGTGTGTGTGTGTCAGCCTTGGTCAAACAGACACACAGGTTGATACACAGAAATGTCCCGAACACAGCAAAATAAGAAATACAAGCAGAGGGCAGAAAAGTACACTGCCAAACACTTAAAGTGATTGACAAATGACGATTTACATGGATTTCTTTTGTTTATTAAAAAAAAGCTGTGTATATTATGCCTTAAAATTTTCACAATGCTAATAATGACTTTTCTTTTC
>JAPQLA010000014.1:9152354-9171221 GCA_029822935.1 Naso vlamingii
AGAAACGATAATAAACATCTAAATGATGACTCAAAGAATGTGAAGTCTCTGTCTGTTCGCGTGCAAACTTTTATGCCTCTTCACAACAACTGTCAAAAATCCTCCTGCTCTGACAGAAATGAAAAAACTGGATCCACAAATAAAAAGCTTTTTTGTGCGTCAAAGTAATGCTGCAGGAATCTCGTTCATAAAAATCATACAGGCCAATTTTTTCCACCAGGCTCCAAATGTTGTGATTCCAGTGGCTTGTGGGAGAAAAAAAAAAAAGCCTCAGTCTGAGCCATGTAAAATTCCAGTTCCCATCAGTGCTCTCTGCTGACTAAGAAACAGGAGAAGTTCAGTCTTTAGTGCCATGGTGGGGATCATGTATCAAGAATACTAGATCCAGTTTCCCAGGTGTCACGGAGCCCTGTGAAGTGGGGTGACTATCGCATTTCCAGGTCAAGATGATCAAAGCGCTGGGTACACTTCGTACACTTTCCAGCCAGCCAAAACATTCAATAAAGCATTCAGAAATGCATTTTCCTGGCAGACAATAATGCACAGCGATGTTTGGCCATGTCAAGTGGTAATTTGAGGGAAGAGCTGGAAAGCCAGGGCATTTATTTTCAATGTTTACCCTAAAAAGAGGAATGACTTCCACTTCACTCACACAAAGAAAATTTCTAAATGCTACTCTGTGGAGAAATTAGTGGCAGTCTAACCATAGAGGTCCTAACTACACGGCAGCGGCACGCTATCACACTCTCCCTGCATTGTATCAGTGTTTTTCCCCCGGGGCTGCTTGCATCTGAAAGGCTGGGTGTGATGGATGGCGTGTTGTCAGCGGGCTTAAAATAAAAGTGGACATCTGAAGGGTAAAAAAGATCTATTTTGGGAAGGGCATTTTCATTTGCACCAGCAGCAGAGGTGGTCATGGAAAAGGAATCTTTTTTTTTTTTTTTTTGCCAGGTCTATTTTAATTCTGCAGGCATAAGGGGGGAGTGTTCAAAGTACTGTGTCATGACGGTTTTGTTTGACACTTCCTATTACTCAGGGATGATGGAGGGAATATAAACCTGTAGTGAAAAGAGTTATTATGGCCTCTGCAATAGGACTAAGTTTCATCAAATCCCCAGATCTTAGTCGAGTTTATATATATACAGCCAAAAATCATAAGATTGCCTCAGAGGCTTTACGATCTAAAGACACTCTATCCTTAAAGCTGCTTTTATCAGTATCTTATATTAAAACTGGATGAAATGACTATGTATAATGTGAGTTATGCCATTTGCAGTGAACCAGCCTTCAGTTCTGTCTGTGCAGCTTTTTAGCATCTTTCATCCTATTGTTTCACTTTTACAGCACAAATTGCATTTTGGCTCAGTCTGACTGATCTTCTCAGAGTTCTTCCCAGATGGAGGAGGCAGCTGTTAGCGAGAAAGCTCTGATAATCCCAACGTGCACTACCTGCCCTGCACCAAATGGCAGACAGACACAGTTAGCGACTAGCTGGTGAACATAGCAAAGCATTTAGCAACTGAAGAGCCAGATATTTCCCCCAGGACTCGATGGGGACTTGAGGAGACCGGACTTAAACTCAAAGGAAAGTGAATGTTGGACTTTTATTCGCCAGGCGGCCAGAAACACAATTCCAGATAAATACCGATGTTGCTCTGAGTCTGCAGAATGTCTGAATAGGCATTTATTTGCTACTTTCCCCATAATTGTCCTGAAGTTACTCTCATTCGTTCTATATTAATGGGGTGGGGGGTGGAGAGAGAGATAGTCTCGATCTTGAATTGAAAGTCTAAGGAGGTTGTCAGATGCATTTATAGCCTGTTGGACTGCCTCCCAAGTGGCCAAAAAAGTTATTGCGGGTTCAAAACTGTTTTTAGACCAGTATTAGCATTAGCATGACAGAGCATGCCACATGTCTGCCTGTTGATCCAGTTCAATTCCAGTCAGTGACGTTAGTTGCATGTCGTACTCCTCTCTCTACTTTATTCTGTGTCTGAGTCTGTACTGCTTCTGTCAGATAAAGCCAAAAAATGGTATTATTACTACTTTATTACTACTTTAATAACACATTGATTCAAATGAAACCACAGAGGCCAGCCATACACTGCGCTGTCAAATCAAATACATGCAACAGTACACAACTGTTTACATCATAATTAATGAGACAATAGTTGTCAACATAATTAATGTTCATATTTTAAGAAAAATAACTTCTCTGCCTGGTTAGCAAGTTATGGATGCTCCAACACCAACCCAGCGCTTTGCAAATCTTGAACGCTGTGCTGTTTTCCGTCTTAAACAGCCTAATTTTGCAGTCACACAAGCACCAAACACTGAAGATTTTATTTTCTAAGCCAGTCTGACTGAGTCAAATTCAACAAAGTTTGGTCGGTCTGAGCACACTCATGGGTTGTAGTTAACCTTTGTTTAACTTTTGGCCTCTGTTGGTCGACAGAAACATTTATGCACTGTATTTGAAAATAAAAGACATTATTATAGCTGTGTGCCCTCACCCTGTCTATTACAGTGCAACACTACAAACTTACACTGTTTACTATTTGCTTTGAAGTCCCATATTTGAGTTTATCATTTCATATATATATATATATATATATATATATATATATAGATAGATAGATAGATGATAGATAGATAGATATAGATATAGATAGATATAGGTATAGATATATATAGATATATATATAGATAGATATAGATATAGATATAGATATAGATATATGTATTCCTGAAAATCTTCTTACATAAGGATTGAAATGGGAGAAAAATATTAAATAACAAAATAAAACAAACCTACACAGTAAAATCAATAAATAAATTGGACCCTCAGGCTCCGTTAACAACAAAAATATAACTTATAAATATTAAACATTTTGCACAGAGATGCAGAGAGTCATTTATTTCTAAACAGGCAAAATATTACCAATTCAGTTTTTGCCAATTTTGTTGCCACAACAAAGTCAACATACTGAACTGTTCACGTTAATGGGCTCTCCTCGCACATTTGACTTTAATCCAAGAAGTTTCCTCATTAGAGCTTCACTTCCACACTTCACCTGGTTCACTGTCACAATTGTTCTTGTGTCTAGAAGCTGCCTGGGCTATGCCCACAGTAAAACTCCAGAAATGACAGAAAAATGTGCCTCAGCATCTTTTTTGTTGTTGTTGTTTATTTAGCTGACGAATGTTGTGAAAACATAAACACTCCTGCCCCACACAAAGCTGTGGTAGACAACATCTGGAAATAAAGCTAGCTGTAGCATGAGACTCAGAAGAAAGCAGCTACGCTGCCCCTCCCCTCTCTTTTTTTCACTCCAGGCCACTTTTGTTTGTTTGTTTGTTTGTTGTTGCTCTTTCTTTTATGGCCAGTTAACACCATAGATTTACAATGAGACAAAACGGTTGCAAAAAAAAAGTTGCAGCAGTGTAAAATGGTCCATCTCAGCTCGACTGCTGCCGCTCTCTCTTTTAGATGATCGTCTTGATACGTCAGCCTTCCTTTTTTTGGGTTGCTTTGTCATGTTTGCAGATGCTGCTTAAGCTGGAAGAGCAACTTCTCCTTGTGAACTGTCCGCCATTCTATTGAGCTTTCACTAGCTGAAGGGCCGTGAATAAGCCAATAGGAACAGGCGCTCTCTGAAATGACCCATGATTAGCCGAAAAGTGTCCATCACGGCCTTAATTTTCTAAATCCTGAATACAGAGCCAAGGAAAGGTGCAGAAGTTTAGTGTTCTTTCACACCACTTAAATCACAATATGCTGAAAGATTGTTATAGAATTTTTGCCCAGTGACACCAGAAATAAACTGCTTACCCCAGCTTTAAAAACAAACATGCATGTAAATACAACTGAAATATTGAGGTCACAAGAAATTAAAAAGGTCATATCTATAAATTGTACAATAACAGGATTATGTCATTATCCTGACAGGCCTAACTTCATAAATTCACCAAAGGCATTTATTCAGTTCTGCAAAGGGACTATGTTTAAGCCGTTTGGCAGAGGTATTTGTTCTAGTGAAAAATTCCTTGTTGTCAGGAGAGTGCTGTGAGCCACCCAGCAGTGTTTCAAAGCTTTTCAAAAGCCGCCCAGGCCATGATATCCCTGTCATTACCATAGACAGCCCCCCATCATGCTCTCTGGTGCACAGGGTTCATTACACAGAATTAGATGTCACACAGATCAGAGCGCGCGTGAGGCCACACACTGCTCTCCTCTTCAGTTATCTCTGTAAAGCATCATTGCGAGGTGGATCGATAGCTGAGGTTTGGAGCTTCATTAGCTCAGTATGACTCCATTGCCATCAAGACACCACTGGCACGCTACGCTGGTGCTGCGAGATATATTTTACTCCCCCCAGTCCTGAAGGTCCTGCTGTTTTTACACACAAACACACAGGGACAAACAAGACCTTCACACATGATGAGGGGTGGGGGGAATGTGTGTCAGTCTCTGGCTCGATAAACAGGAGAAAGAAAGAGGACAAACAAATGGTGGTAAGTGATTAATGGTGTCACAAAGTGCCTTGAGTGGAGGAAAGAAATTGTGGGGATAAAAAGAGCTCATTTACGGCTTTTCATTTCAAAGGGAAATAAGTTGGAAAAATCTACAAAGCAACCAGGATTTTCACAATGCTAATGATGTTTTATTTGCATTGGAGCGGCCAGTTGGTTTCATTTAGAAACAAGTTCAATTAAACCAACAGAGAAGATAAATGTGAAACAACCTCGCGACATGATTCAGCATTCCCTGCACTTTTAGGATGTTTGATCTGACTGCAAGGCAATTCAGCCGCGCTGATAGCATCTGCCTCCTCTTCTTCTTTTCTTCTCTCTTCCATTAGGAATCATGTTCTGCCGAAGCTTATCAGGCATCTAGGAATTCATCCACTTCTTCTGAGGGAGCTGGAGGGAGGCCAACTGTACTGGAAACAGAAGGGAGGGCTGTGCTTTTAAAGGCCGCTCGGAGATGAGGAAAGGGGGCTATCATGTCAGCCAGGATCTCTGGGGCAACATAAATGTGCCACAAACGCTGGATTTAACAACTGGGCAGAGACATCACTTAGGAACTGCAGCGGTATTTATTTCCAAAACATTTTCTCTGGTTTAAATATGACCCAATTTTCAAGCTAGCGGATATTTTCCCCCGATGTCGGGAAGGTCTCTCGTGGCGTACGTGAAATACAGAGATGCAGCCAGAAGGTCGTGGCGATAACTAAACATACCTGGCCAAGGTCGTCTTAATGAGCGTGGATAAAACAAGACATTAGAGCCAACCGCAGAACGCTCGAGGGGAGCGTGTGTCACACTACCAGTCTGCAATTTGTACAACCATCAGAGACCGTAATTACATTAACCTCAGACGCCTCCGCTCCGTAAAGTAACGGATGGAGGAGAAATTAAAAGGTTTTTAACCCCAACTCGAGGTTAAGGGTTTGTTGGCATCACAACACTGGACAAATGAGTTTGATCCGAGTGGTATCTCACTAAAAGTAATTCGAGATCAGCTTCGGGGTCCTTTCAAATGGCTGCCTTTTGCACTCCTGTTAAGCTCTACAGTTTCAAAAATGTGTTGGCCAGGGGAAGAGGCCAGCCTGAGAGGGAGAGCGGGATGCCAAGGAATGTACTTAAGATCTAAAACAGACAAGATTTAAAGCCAAGAGCATTTAAATGCCAATACTAATCCACAAAATAATTCACAGAATAGCACAAACTGACTCTCCCTTACAGATACCATATGTTACCTCTGTGAGGAGATGAAACGGAAAAATGATGCCAGAGGAGACGCTTTCTTCTCTTAAAACTGTGTTATCTTGGTAATGAAAAAGAAAAGCATGCCTCTCTCTTTCTCCTCATAGTCTTTTAAAGCAAGTCTGTATTTCTACTCTCTCTGGTTCCCACTGTTTTTCTTGCCTCCATTATTGGGAGATTAGCCCAGAACAAACTGTTTGGTTTGCAGGGAGTTAAAATTTGCTAATGCATACACTCTCAAGTGTCCTTGTCTGCCACACTGCACTTAATTAGCATTTTAGTGAGAGCAGTTCTCTCTCCTTCAGTACCTCTGAAGGGGAAACATCACTCCAACTCACACAAACACGCATGTATATACACTTTTAGAGTCAAGCTGAGCTCCTGTCGTTTCTTACACGATTGGAGAACAGGATGGGGGAACGGAAAGGGGAGTTTGTGGGGGTTGATGGAAAAATGGGATAAAAGTCTGCAATGTGAAAACAGATGTCGGGGCTTCGGAGTTGTCTCTTCTGAGCTGGCTTGAAAGGACGTATTAATATATGGGTCAGATGTGTAAAGCAGAGGTTCAGTGTTAGAGTGTCGACACTGCAGAAGGGTTTTTAGTTTCAGTGACTCAGAGGTTGCGTGCAGACAGAAAGCAAATCTCTGCAGACATTCCTGCTGCTGGGAAGTAAACATTTCCAAATGTGCCACTCTGTGGATGTAAATGAATTAGTGCACTTAACTTGAACACCGAAATGAGGAACCAAGGAGACAATCTTTCACTGTTCACAGTTGCCCCGGTGAAAGCTAGCGCACCAGGTTGGAAAATTACAGGTAATTGCTGAAGCCATTGAATCCAGTTTGGTTTTGGTTGAAAGACTGAAATAACAAAGCTCTGATTGCTGAAAAGACAAGGGCAGGGAGCTCAGAGGCCCTGTTGCTAAGAGTTAATTTGATACATATTTCTCCCCCTTGAAATGTCTGAGGTACTGGCAAGAGACGGCGAAAAAAAAAAAAAAGAGTGAGAGGGAGGGTGAGACCCCCGCTCTCCCTGCAAATACTATCCATCTGCCATATTACATTTAACCAGCATGAGAAGCTAAGGGAGCGCCCTTGCACAATATTGTGTGAAGGCTGTCAAACTCAATGCAGGAGCTCGGTGCCCACTGCTCAGAGCCGAGGACACGGAGCCGCTTAAATTCAGTCTAATAATAACTTCTGACTGCGTGCGCTCAGCACCAGCAAAATAGGAGAACACACGGCAGAAAAAAAAAACTTTTAATTATTCATGACTGTTTAAAAAAAAAAAAAAAGCATCTAATTGCAACTGTAATGCGAAGGCCCCTGAATGAAAACATCAACAGCTATCAACAGCTTTTTCCCTATTTGCCAAATTAGCATTCAAAATGAGCAGATCTAGTAAAAAGTTGCGGCAGATTTTGAAGTGCAACAAAATCACATTTTTTGCAAATCATACAGTTTTCATTTTAAAGGGAGACTTCAAGCTGGGGTAGCCAGTTTATTCTTGTTGTCATTGGGCAAAATTCCCAAAATAACCTTTCAGCATATTGTAATTTGGCTGATCTGAAAGAACAGTAGACCTCTGCACCTTTCCTTGGCTCTGTACTCAGACCATGTTCGGGTCTGTTCAGCCAATCATGGGTCATTTCAGAAAGCGCGTGTTCCTATTGGCTGCTTTACGCTGCACTTCTTAGTGACAGGTGACGTCACAACGAGCTGACTGACTGTTGAAACAAGTCACTTGCCTTACGTTCCTAAACTGGCCTTTGGCGACCTGACGAGCTGAGGTGCAGGCGACACCGTCAGCTGACTTGAGTCGAGCTGAGATGGACAAGTTTACACCGCTGCAACTTTCCCTGCAATCACTTCGTCTCATCATCAATCGTTAGTGTAAACCGGCCTTAAAAGAAAGAGCAAAAAAAAAAAACAAAATAAACTGCGAGCCGGAGCAAAAACAGGTTACAGCTAGTTTGATTTCCAGACGTTGTCTACCACAGCTTTCAGTGATTTAGTCCAAGCCAATCAGATTTTTGTCGCCTAGTATGTTTTTAGTCTCCAAAATTCCAAGATCCTACATTTGCCAAAAGGCAGCGTCACAGGCTCTTATAATTAAAACTCGATGCCCCCAGCATGCTGTCATTAAATAACCTGCAGTCTCCAAGCTGAGAAAGACATACCTGATGGCATCATCAAGGGTCATTTTCTGAGCCTTTGAAAAGTTTCTCCGAAGAAACAAAAGATATTGTACCATAAACCGTTTTCACACACTGAGTTGTATTCCTCCCTTCCCGTAAACTGACCTTTATCAGTAAAATCGGTGGAATGACTCTTTCATTCTGTTGTTACATATTTTCTGTTATACAATTAATGTTGGCCCAAAAAAGTAATTTTAATCTAAATGAGGCTTTCCTGGTTTATTAAACAAGACAATTTACCAATCATGTAAAACAATTACAAATTTATTCTTGTTATTCCAAAATTTTAAAAAGGCGCTTTGTGTAAAAATCAGCCACCTGTCGAGTTTATATTCTGAACAAATTAGGCAACATATGTCTGATTTTTAGGTGTTCTTCACTGTCACAAGACACAAGAAAATACATTATCCCTTAATTTGGTTTTCCTGTCTTTCAACAAACATACTGAAACTGTCAGTAACATTCTACTATTAAGCTATCAGTGAGGGCTGACAGTTAGCATGCTAATTTCAGTGGCTATCTCTGCAACACAATAAAAAGAAGTCTTTGAAAAAGCATCAAAACCGTTATTTCTTCATTTGCTGTTGAGAACACTTACATGCACCTATGATGCATTATGAACATACTTATAATGCATTATAATGTACCTATAGAGTTATATAATCAGAGTTATAGGTAGAGTTAGGGTTAACCATAACCATAACCATCTATAACACATTATAAGTGTGTTTATAATGTGTTATATGTGTTAATAATGTGTTATAATGCATTACAGAGACAGGCAGCATAGAAAGTGTTACCAACAATTTCACTTAAAGGTGCTATGTAAAACATTTTTGGTAACACTTTACCTAAAGTATGCATCTATAATGCATAATGGACATACTTTAAATGGGTTATAATGTGTCTATAGTGCTGTATAATCATAGTTATAAGCAGTGTTAGGGTTAACCCTTGTTATAATGTGTTACATATGTTCATAATGTGTTATAAAGCATTATAGAGACAGACTTCATAGAAAGTGTTCACACATTTTTACACAAATTACAGGACAATTCTATTATAAGGGTCATCTATTGTATCCTGCATGTATGGCATTGATGTCTAGTTTGAAACCGCACTACTGAAGTAAAGTAGTGTGCAGCAGCATCATGAATGGCGACTGAAAAACATGATACTGTTCCCATATTGGGAGTTCAGCCCATATGAGACCAATATGTAAGCACTTTAATACAATCACAACATTGTGACCCATTAATTAGAATAGTGTCAAATGATTTGAAGCAGATTTGAGCACATTGTGAAGTCACAGTGTTAATGTGACTGTACTGTAATTGGTGCTCAAGTGTCACATAAAGCAAATTTAAACTAAAACTATCAATAAAGCTCCACATTAAACCCCAGTTTTTAAGAGCTAAATCAACACTTTCCCTTTACCTTTGAACCCCCCAACTTTAAATTATTAAAAAAAAAAAAAAGCACACAGAGTTCACACTGGGGTTTGAGTATCTGTGGACCTCAGTGACACAACACGGTGCTAACACTCACTACTGGTATTGCTACAGCACTAAAAATCAAGCTCAGAAAAATCAATTGCCTGGAGGCAAGAAGTGTGAACTTTCATACCCTAAGCCCAATTTCCTTGAAAGTGAAGGTCCTAAATCAAATCAAGCCGAGCCAATGCACCGTGGAATTATGCACAAAATGACACAGCTATACAAAATGACAACTGGTAAGAAATACCGTCAAGGCTAGGAAACTTTAGAGCTTGTTTATTCACTCCACATGTTTTTATCTTCCTGGTGCTGTGATGATGTCAACTCTGATTGTCTTTGCTTTTATTCAGGGCGAGAGGGGGAAAAATTGAGTGCACGCAGATGATGTAAACACACAAAGAGTTGGAGCAGACATAGTGCATGCAACAGAAAGTTGATTTGTCTCTTCGCTGCAAGAAAACGTTCTAGGAAAACTCCCTTGATAATTAAGAGAGGACGTCAGTTTCTGCTATAACTTGAAACTGCTTTACAGTCCACTGCTGAGTGCAGACTCCTCCTTCTCTACCTGTGCACGGCTAATCACAGCAGAAATACTTTAGCAGGACTTCAAAATCTTCATGATCAAAAAGAAAGCAAAAATGTAGAAGGAACTTTCAACTTTTTAAAGTGAATGCACGATAATACCAAAGTTGGCCAACGTCCCTGTACTTATATTCTGTTTGTGAGTTATTGTGAGCGTTATTGCTCTCCGCTGGGCTAAACAGACATTCTCTCCCTCCAAGCACTCACATATTAGCGGTGTAGCGTACTAAGAGCTTCTCCCACTTGAGACGGAGATGGCTATAATCACAGCCAGAAAATGCGAGTCTTTCTTAAGCATCAAACAAAAGCTTTTTAAAAAAAAAAATCACACAAAAATCACACAGATGCTGCTGGTAGGCGTCAGGGTTGTCTGCCAAAAGCACAAGTAACAGGGTGAAGCAATGTGTTAGATGTTAAATTAAAATTGTTCAGAGGCATTACCGTGACGCTTGCCTTTGATAATTCTGACTTCTAGAATTAGTGTCTGTAATGTGGTTTATGTTGTCACTTTGTAGGACAAGATGACGAACACACCAGGGACTCTGCTCTCGAAGAGACGTCATTGATGTCTAGAAGGTTAAACTGGTATAATTTTACTCCTAGACTAGTTCAACACAAGGATGACAGACCAAACTTACTACTGACTAAGCCTAAAAAGTGACTCACTCGAGGCTCGCAATGTTGCGCTGTACTCATTTTCTTACTTTAAATAACATTTCTTTCATTTTTATTATGTTTGTACATGTTTTTATCATCTCTGGCAATCTTGTCAAATGCAGCATCGATATTATTAACTGCCCTTTTTTAAAAAAAAATCTAATCAGGTTGTTTTTCTGTTTTGCTTACACTTGAAACCAACCTCACTGTTTAAAAATGCTACAATAAACTAAGGCAAGAAAACCCCCCATACAAATAAAAACTGCACAATTATCTTTTCAAGGCAACATCAGGACAAATGTGGGATGTTTCAGAGCCAGACAGATATACACTCACGATCAACTTAGTTTGTAATTGACATCCTGAACATTTAAAGGACCATTCCACTGTTACTACATGTCATTGTCATTTGTCAACATCGGCCACATAAGTTACATAAAGCATTAACTTCACCCATTTTTCCCAAAATAGCTTTGTCGGTGAGATATCGTCTTAGTTTTTACATGTTGTTAACGTTAGTTATAAAGGACGTCTGTGTTACAAAGACCAATTGTGTGAAAATCCATCTCCAACCTTATATTCTTGCTAGGAAGGCAGCACTTAAAAAAAAAAAAAAAAATTCCAGGCGTAATAACTTTCTTCTCAACAGCTCCCTGCTCTACTCTCTCTCTCGCTCAGCGATTTTTGACCAAATAAATTCAGATGTTCTCTTAAGAAGGGTGAGTTACCTATACCTAGCAAATTTCACGTGTCCTTTAGTGTTTCTACACCCTGTTTCAACATGAACAGCAGTGAAACGGGTTTAAAATGCAGTCTGAGATTTACTGAAGTATATACATGGTCGAATTTTAACAACATCTGTAAAAGATAGGGGCAATTTGTGCTCACGGCGACAAGTCCAAAATAGACTAGTATGGTCCTTTAAGTCTTGGATTGAATTTCCAGGTCACATGCCTCATCTGTTTCAATTACATACTATGTTTTTTTTGTTTGTTTGTTGGAAAGTGTAAAGAATTTGTGCAATATCTCAACGTTTTTATTTTTATTTTTTTGTGTGTACAAATTGAAAATAATCACAAAAACAGGTTGCAAATGCATCTGATTCTCTACATAATAAAAACTCAATACTTTCCTCTATAGTGGGCAATAAACTGAGATTTGCACTTGCACCGTAGCTGACAAGTTTTGTGCAGAACAGCAATTTAAACATCTTTTGGGATTTTTAGTGAAAGGCTGTATTCATGCTACGGACATCACTTTTTTTTTTCATCACTGTGGAGACTTCTGTTGCCTCTATAAATTCATACATTTCTAAATGAATTCCATATCTAGAATCACTGAAGTTAAATAAAATAAGTGAGTGCCATATATAGAAAAGAGGAGTAGAAGGGTTTTGATTTAATAAGAAATTCATTACAAACTAAGTTTTGTTTACAATTAAACAGCTAGTGCTTCGTGTAACTGATGAATTTAAAACATCATCTGACTGCTTTCTTCTTGAAACTGGACCCAAATCAGCATCTAATTCAACTCACTGAGTCCAGGTAAGCATTTAAGCACTAAAACAAGAGCCTAAAGTGGTCATAACTCTGTTAATGTTCACAATATTACCAATAAAACAAAATGTTCTCCTCTCTGTGTGGATTAGAAACCTCTTTAGCCAAGACCACAGAGAAGATCAGTCACTCTCCCGCCTGATTTATTATAACGAGAGCCTCTCAGACGGACAGGAGAGTCGTCCTCAGCTTCCACAGCCACATTCATTTTTCTAAAATTTCAAAGTGCTTGAGATTTCTGAGTGGGGCGGCCATAATGAACCACACAGGATGTGGAGAGCTACGTAGGAAACGCGTGAATCATCCAGTTTACTGATTGGACTGGATGAATGTTCCTCTTCAAAGACAAAGAAACATTAACAAAAATTTGGTATCCGACATGTCAGTCTGGTTGAAGAGTATCCATTACTTAATATACACCCACACTTCTTAGAGCTTAGCCACAACATGAGAAATTACCACTTAAGGGAAAAATAAACGTATAAAGCTGGTCTGTGGAGCAGGAGGTGGAAGGTTGCCTTCTAATTGCTGGAGGGGAGAGAAACCATGTTAGAGTAAACAAAGTCTGATCGATGGTGGGGATTATATCAGAAAGAGCCTTTGGCCTTTGGCCAAGACGAGCAAACACACTGGTCTCTGTCTCTGCTACAGATGGAAAAAATAGCCGAGGCAAGAAGCTGGTGAGTTAAAAGCATTATATTTCACAGAGGGGAGGGCAGATAGACCGGAGTACAATGCCAGATATGACATGTAGCCAACTATATCACGTCTTGGCTATTTGTATCAGACAGAAATGCCAGTAGATAAGAGAGCAGTGTTGTGAGAGTTTGATGGAAGGCTGTTCCGGCTCGAGGCTTAGCTTTAGGTCAGGCTACACTCCCACGGCGCTGCAGTGCTGTATGTGAAAAACTCTCCATCGCCGCACGCACAAGTTCAACGCGCTGTTAGCTGGTCACGGCCGGGAAGAAATGTATTCTGTACACTGCCGGCTTCAGTGTGGCAACTGCAATTCACATAAGCCACTTAAGGAAAATCTGCAGGGGGAGAGAGAAAGGTATAAAAACTGAGAGGGGCTTACGAGTTATTGGAGCCTTTTAAACACGGAGGCTCCTCATCAGGCAGGGTTTCCTTTTTGCACCGTGTCTTGTAAATGGGTTCACTCTGCTGCCTTTAAAACCCCCGTAAAGGTATTAAATCTGAAAATAACATAATTCATTACCGCCGTCTGAAAGATGTTTAACTTGGAGATGTAATACGAGCAAAAGTGCTTTGGTCTCAGTAGCAAGGATTTAAAAAGGAAGAAGCAAGCAAGTATGTGCAAAATGTAAGCTATTCTGTCTGGGATGTCACTCAGCACAAAAGGAATACTAATGACTTTTGAATCCATTTAGTGACTCACTTCAATTTGTGATTTATATTAATGGCCCATGTATTGCTTTCTCCATATCCAACAGGGCCGTGTTCTGCTAAATTTCACCATAATATTCATGTCGATAAGCAGGTGACGACTTGGAGAAAGGACTGATTATATTTGCTAATCCCCAAAGAAATTAGGAGAGATTGATGAAAGCGTGCATATACTCCACACAAAGCCTTGGGAGTCTCTAAAAGCTGTTACCATGGTGGTATCCCATTAGAATAACAAACATTTCCCCTGGATGTTTAACATCGCTTCCCAGTGAGCACAGCCCTCCCTAAGCCTTCCCCCTCTCTCCCTCTCTCTCTCTCTCACTCAAGCACCTGCCTTCACATTTTCCACTTCTAAAATTCCACCAGCCGCTTGGAAAAAAAAAAAAAAAAGAAAAAAAACGAAGGGTGAAATATGAAATGCAGTTGCGAGAAAAACTTGAGTGCCAAAAAAAGGACTTTTCTTCAAACCCGTAATAACTTTCCATGGGAATAGGGAGAAACTTAAAAAGAATAACACTTCCCCTTGATTTTCTACTCCTACCACTTTTTTAAGCAGGCAGTGAATTTCCTGGAGTGATAAGGGCTTAGCCAATGTAATCCTCTGAGGACCCTTCTCTGGCATGCCAGAAATCAAGAAACCTTTCCCTCTCACACAAAAAAAAAAAGAAAAAAAAAAAAAGGAAAAAATAGAAAAAGAAAAAGTAGAAAAAGACAGACAGAGAGAGGCAGGCAACAGTAGGTTGGGGAAACAAGGAGGAGAGACAGCCAGCATGCCATCTCCCACACATGCTGGCGAATGCAAATTAGCATGTGTGGAAAGAGCAGCCGGACTCGCCTCAGCTGGAGATCAACAGAGGAATATTGATATGACAATGCGAGGGGCTTCCCTGACTCAGACAGCAGGGGCCACCGAGGATGCTCTAATTGGCCTCACGCAAGGGAGGGAGGAGGAGGGGGGGGTGTAAATGTTTCACACAGATTGATTCATTATCAGTTTGCTCGACAGGCTTGGTGGGCCTCGTAAAAAGTGTACCATCTTGAACTGGTAGCATGTAAGTCACTGTCGCCATGGCAGGACAGAATATATCATCCCGACCTTTCACTTCAGATATTGAAATGAGAGCCGGTAACAGGACTTGCCACACCGCAGGACTACTACTCGTGCATTTCAAAAAACGTAGGAGTAGAAGGAAGTGCAATGATAGGTGACAGTGCAAGGGGAAAAATTAATAATTCACGAATGTCTCCTCTGTCAGGATATGCCGAGCTGTGATGTTCTGTCTTGTCTTTCTTACAGCAGGCGTCAACGGCTGCAAGTTTGAGCTACAAATATTCTCATGATTAAGGAGCAACTGCACGCACAAAGTAAAAGGTTTTCTGTCTGTACTGTCATGCAAAACTGGTCTTAAAAGCTGAACCGAAAAATCAGTTTAATGACTCACCTAACTTCTGCTTTACCCCGATGGGCAATTAAAGGCTTCTGTATCATTATACTGTAAAAGCTTGCACATGCTATCTACTGTAACACATTGCTACATGAGAAGTCATAAAACTTCACAGCCAAAAATCTCCTCCCTCGCCTAATGTGGTTAAACTGACATTTTTTGCTCAGTGATAAATGTGCACAAATTATTCAATATCCCACAAAAACTAATCTGTCCGTTGAAAAAGAACTGCAGGCTGCACAGACACGCAGAGCTGCAGATGATCACTGGCAGCCATTTAAGAGCCGTGAGAAAGGCAGTTGAGCATCGCAGCTTCTCGCTGGGTGGTTGGTTACATGTGGTTGACACATTTGCATCTTCAAAGATGCACACAGACAAACTCAATATGTGTGAGAATGTCTGGGCGGCATGTGGAAAACCCCACTCCTTCCTCTGAAGAGGTTTCCTCCCCCCTCTCAAAGACCATGCAATGTTTTGAGGTCCTTTATCTGTCGAGTAGTTGCTTCAGCAGCGACTTGTAAACAAGTTGCTTGGACTGGATGCACAGAAAACAGCCGCCGCGTACCGTGCAGCAACTGTCTGCTCTGCACCAAACCGAAAAAGGCGCTGCAGGAAACTACAAATCAGCAGCCATTAAACAGCAACAAATATGACAGGAACAGTGCCGCGCATTATTCAAGCTCCAAGACTCATTCACTCAGTGTCTCTTCCAATGAGCATGAACAATGCAAGCAGAGTGTGCATTGTGCTGCAGAGCAGGAGACTGCTCCTCTGAATTGGGGGTAAATTACAAAAGAGGCCTTTGCAAATTAGACGTGATGGCTTCATAATACGTCTGAAGTGTCAGCTTCTCCAGAAACCTATCCCCAGGCTACACTCGTGGATCGACGCCTTGAACTTCCAATTATTCCTGCCAAACCGCTGCAATCACCGCGCTGTAGAACAATCATTCTAGCATTACAAAGCACACAGGATCAGTGTTGACTCAGTTGTTGGCAACAACGGGGTTACCATCTCAAAGCTTTCATGGCATGATGTGTCTGCAAGGATATAACACAGATATCCGGCTTTGCATTAAACATTAAAAATGTGCAGAATAGTTTTTTATTCATCTAAATGCAACTTTTGAATGAGGTCCTGGAAAAAAAAAGATTAATATCTCTGAAGTGTTTGTAGTGGGTTTTAATCCTGAGAGATCATTTGATGCAGAAGGAGGATGAGGACCGGAGGGAAACAGCTGTTTTTCAAGAGGAACCATCCACAACTGATATTCATTTGGTGAGGCGATACATTCAAGTGCTGTCGCTGTTCTGTAAGATTACAGCACAGAGAGGACTAATAAACAGATGCACAAATCCCAAACAGGATCTGGCATGTGTGCAACTGCTGAGCAATTTTAGATTATAACATGACCTCTTACTCATGCATGATTTTACTTGCAAGGAAATAAATTACCTTTGCAATTTGGGACACCTCAGAAAGGTGCTACTGGGTGCCGTTCATAGACCAAACATTTAGCAGTTGTATGCTCGGTGTGCTAACGGAGAGGCTAAACCAGGCATGAAGACCAGGTCGAACAACTCAGATGAAGCAGGAAAAGTGACCAGAGCGGTTGAACAGGGTAAGAGTCTAAGAATAAAAAAAGAACCCCCGGGAGAAGCAGGCAGAAAGAAAGAAATGCTTCCTATAAACACTTGCTAGGAAATATTTACTCACAAAACTAAACATTAAAGTCTTCTCATCCTTAATTAAGACTTGTTTATATTTCCCCCAAACCAGCGGAAACATACATAGGATGTCTAGTCGGAATGCATCAATATTGTCTCCTCAACTGCTCCTGCTACATAATTAATACACACGCTGACATGACATGGATATGATATGACAAGGGTATCAGAGGCGAGGAGTTAGAAAAAGAGCGGAGTGAATGCATTTTTCATGAACTGCAGAGCTCCCCAGCCAAAGTTCTAGACATGATGTTTTAGTTTCGGAGATGAAAAAAGGGGTACGGAGGGCAAGAGAGGCAAATATGTGGCCGTTTGAAAAACAAACCTGGGATTTCATATGCAATCGTGCTCATGTGTCCACATCTCCGATCACACATCCAGAGGTCGACTCGCGTCTCCCTCTTGGCTATCGGATCTGGGTCCCGTTCAAAAAACTGCAAATGTGATACAGCTTCCTCTCATCTCTTTTACTTCCACTGATGTCTCAACATCTGATGGGCTGCGGCGTCACTGCAGCTGCTGATGCTTAATAAAACTGAGGGCTGCGTTTCTGTAAGGGCAGCATTTTTCCATTTCTTTCACCATTTCTCCTTAGATTGGTGAAGCTATAAATAGCCGTGATTCTAGTTCAGTGGAAAAAGAAACAGGTGTAGAGAGGAATTCATTTTGCAGTGTGTTTGGACAGGGCTGCTCTGCTCTGCCACTGGGAGAGGGGCCTTACAGGGGCCATTCCTCCTCATTCAGAGCCATTACCACCCCACTGTCACTGTCAGTCTGTCCCCTCACCCATCACAGAGCCCAGAGCAGCCCCACAGCCCATCTCAAACCTCACAACTAAATCACATTCTACGCACAAACGGCCGGGGCCGTGCAGCATCTACTGTATCTAATCTAATCTGTCCATCTCCTGTGTCCCTACACACGCGCATCAACACACACGCACACACACCATGAGAAGGCAGGCCAAAATCTGTGCACCTCAATCATGTACATTTCCGCCGTGTGTGGTGAAACAAGAGCCTGTAATGCAAATCAGAAATCAGGATTTGCCTCCATAATTGGGGCTTTATCAGCTCATTAAGAAACAGGGAGGCATCGCTCAAATGAGCATGCAATATACCCATTAAAAGCGCCAAAGGAGAGAGCACTTAGAACATATCAACACGAGTCCTTGGGAGAGAGAGAGCGCGAAGCAGCTGTGATTGATAAGGTTACTATCTTGTCAGCTGAAAAAAAAGCACCTGGGGGACGTAGCGGCCGAACAGAGCGAATGTTCTCAGGTGGCCCTGGTGGCCACGTCTGCTGCCCCTCAGTGTTAAAACGCCTGATGCAAAATGGCACATCTTATTAAAAATTTGACAGATTTATTATTACAGTTGTTTAACCTCTTTTTAATCAAATCATGTTAGGGGTTCAAGGAGACTCGCTCCCACTGAATTACAATCATTTTAACTTGATTTGAATTCTCACAGTGTGGCGGGGATCTGGTTACCCCATGCAGGCACATTTCCTGTTTACCTCAGGCAACATTTAGAGTCAAGTGTGTATAAGTAATATTATTAAAGCTGTGGCGGGCAACATCTGGAAATCAAGCTAGCTGTAGCATGAGACTCTTAAGGAAGCAAACTTGCTGCACCCTCCCCTCCCTGTTTTTGCTCCAGCTCATGTTTTGTTTTGTTTGTTGTTGTTCTCTCTTTTAATACTTAAAGGGCCAGAATTCCATACCGAGAAAGGAAGGAGTGGTTATTTTGACCACCAGATTCCGAATTCTTTTATGTTTCATGATGAATACCCAATATAGAGAGTAACACATTTATTATGTTAGGATACCTTTTTAAAAAACAAAATAACACCTGAAGATATGCCAAGTAGGAGGAGAAAACACCCACTTTCATTGTAGAAGGAACATTCAGATCTGTTCCCGGCCGATGTAGGTGAGCTCTGCTTTGCCGCGCTGCCGTGCATCGCGCTGCTTTGAGGGACAATAGCCAATCATCTCATAGCAACATCACCTGCTGCAAAGAGGC
>JAPQLA010000014.1:9463032-9477893 GCA_029822935.1 Naso vlamingii
ACAGCCAAAAAAAGCTTGATGCATGAAGCTTTGGGGCCTTCATGGTGTGTGTGTGTGTGTGTGTGTGTGTGTGTGTGAGATTATGCATGTGTGTAGACTAGGCGTCCATGCTGTATCTGATTTACCTAACACAGAACTATCTGTATGATTATGAACGATTTTTGGGATCAATTTTTCGGGAAAAAGGAATACCTGAGAGGTAATCAATATCTGCACCAACTATGCCCTTAAACTTCATGCGCTCACATCCGTGCATCAGAGCCAGACATTAAAACAAAAGGCCGATAGACCTGTGAGAGCAGCTGTGAGTGTGCAGTGTGTGTCATATTGACAACAAAAAGCCTTTAAACAAAGAGAGATATTACACCTTTAAATATGTATTTTAGGGTTTTGTCCTTGTTGTGTTTTCATCTCGGCTTTATTCCTTTTTTACTCGTTAAAACAACTGTGTAATAAAACTTAACCATAGATTTAAAAGGGGATTGTTTGAAACCTTCATTTTGGACTAATACAATAGTTGCAGGGTCAAGGCTGCTTAGCATCTTCACAATAATATAGAATGTGAGTGTTTTATTTCTGGGTCTCAAAGTTCCACTTTGCATTTAAATCTTTGAAGCTTCCTCCAGTGTCACAATTGTACGTAGTGAAGTTGATTAACAGAAAGTGTGGATAATGAAGAGTGGAACTGCTAAATTATTTAAGTGTTACTCTTGTGCACATACACAAACAAATTTAATGTATTTAATTTACTTTAGTATCCCAATTTTATGTGATATGTGATACTTATAATCCTTTACATTTCAGATGGAAATATTACACTTTTTACTTCACTACATTTATCTGACAGCTTTGCAGATAAAGACTTTACAAATAAAACATATGATCTTGTGAAACATGTCGAATTGTTGTGAAATGCACAATTTAAATTTATAAAATAGTCAACATAAGCTGCGCCTTAACAAGTCAAAACATTGAAATCCAGTAACAATAATCTAACATGTTAAGAAAATAAAATAACTCTCTAAAAGGGACTTTTTGCACGATAAGTACTTTTATTTGGGATGTTTATTTTTCATATCAAAGCAGTAGTCAGGTACGATTTTGGGGGGAGTTTTTCTTTTAACTCCAAAGTGCTGTTTGCACCTTGAGGCAAATTTGTGATTTTTCTTTTTTGGATACATAAATAAAACTGACCTCCTGAATAAAAAAATGCTCTTGTTTTTGCTGAGTCAGTGGCATAAATGAGCCAAAATTGCATACAATCCATTAAAATGATCAAGATTTCATCTGAAATGGATAATAATTACGGAGCGATAGGACATTAGGCTTGCAAATTTTCATGCATGTGGCCATATTTCACACTAATGACTACTTTAGATTTTCGTTCAGATCTACATGCTGTTTTCCTGTCATCTCTGAGCAATATGTGACAACATTTATATGAGCCTTTTGCATCAACTATAACCTGCTCACAACTTAACCTTGGATGATGTTTACCGTTCTTTTGACTCGCATTGTACAAAGAGTGCAGAGTGATGTCTCGTTAATGGGCTCATCTTCCATTCTGTTAATGAAAACATAGTCAATTGAACACGACGTTGCTCTGCTTTGCACTGAGAGGCAACTCATTTGACTCAAGGTCACGTCTCCATTGTGCCGCTCGTTAATAATTGTGCATGTAGAGCGTTAAAGAAGCAATTGTTTCTCTGTACTGAAGCTTCTCCAGTAATTTCCAGCATTGAAAGAAAAACAGCCGCTACTTTACAACTCAGCAAATGAGCAGCAGTGTCAAGTTCAAATGGAAAAAAAAGTGGGGTTTTCTTTATGTTTGCTGTAACTTCTTAAATTCCTCTCTTGTGGTTTGATTTGATTTTTCTATAAAGATGATGAGATAATGTGTGCAGAACCTTTGCAGCCAAATCTTGTCCTTCACTAAACTTAAGTACCTTGAACATCTCGGAAAAAAATCCCTGAACCCAGTGAATGAGTGCTGGAATCCAAGGAGCACTTCTCTGAGTAACAGCAGCACAATATGTCGCTTTTATAGCAATATGATATGATTTCATTTATTGTGCAAAGTTGGATAAAATGGCAATGAGTATAATAAGTTCTCTGCAAAGCACAAAATGAATGCACATGCCAATTTGAACGGAAAATAGCACAAAACATTCACTCAGAACTCACACACGGTCGAACAAAGACCGCCTCCATGGTGCACATAATGACCCTTCATTCAAGCCCCCAAAAAGGTCAACTTGCCCTCACTGTGATTTTAATTATGGCTCAATTGTCAGGAGCATGAAGAAGACACTTTTCCCTCTTTTTCTTCTCCCACAATAAGGCCTCCTGCTTCCTGTTTGAGGAAGTGCCTTCAATGAGATGCTCCCAGTCTCTTAACAGACAATCAGAAAGAGTTTGTACCCCATTAAAAGTGCAGGGATGTGGAGGGTCCTGCATACAAGACCATCTTGCATAGGACTGGAGAAAAAGAGAGTTCCCATGTGCTCCTCAAACACAAAGCAGGGGTCAACAGGAAGCTCTGCATTTGTCCTGTGCATCTGCATTTGCTTTTTGGTGGCCGATGGTTCCAAAAACACAAAGAGAGGTCAGACACGACATTTGTTGTATGACTTTAGTGGCCAAACACACCAAACACCTTAATTGATCAGGATCTTGCAAACATGACTGGAGACACGCGGATAATAGCTTATATCTGCTTCTTCACAAGAGGTCATAGTCTTAAGAAGAACCCCCGCTGGGTTTATCTATCTGTAATTCCTTTTCTGGTTTAATTAAACAGTCTGTCAGTGATTTTCTGTGATTAAATCAACGCTCTGCTCCTTCATGTGGGCATGCAGGAGGATAACTGGACTTTGCATTGGCCTGCCACAGTCCACAGAAAGTCCAGTGACAAACACACACCATCTTCTCTCCCAATCAAGACATAAATCAGCGAGTAAGACTCCCTTTGGCTACCTGACGGCTGAAGAATTCACTGTAAAGCCGGTGTGAAAATATGACTCAAACCATTAACCCGCCGGCGTGTATACCATTGACCTTTAAGTAACATTTAGCAGCCAGCAGCGGCTTGGCTCGCCTCTCCCTGCGAGATGCTACCGTGACAGACAGGTGAACGGCATTTGCGCCGGCCGCCAAATCTGCAGCAGCCGAGCACACATACTGCAGGTTACCTCGCCTCTCAGGTGGATACCATGTTGAGAGAGTTCAGGACCTGCCGCAGACCTTGATTAATGACTATCGCATCCATTTCTGAAAAACGCTTGGCTGTTTGTTTTGGAGGCGACGGGAGACAGCTCACGTAGACGGCCTGATAGGGTTCCCACGATGCTGCGCGGATGAGTTCTGGAGACACTCAGCTCCAGCTTGAGTCCAATAACCTACAGTGATATGAAAAGCAGCATGCCTACATTAATCATGAGTGTCGAGGCTGCTCACCAGAACACTCCTGATCCCACTCCTGGGGATTTTTTCTGGGGGAAAAAATGAGGCGCTGCATCCTGAGATTTGATCTGTTTTGATTATTGATTCACAAACTTTTAACCTAATGAAAAGCTTGTTGAGCTGTTTGTTATATTAGTTGCAGCGTCTCCGGGGGTTGATATTGATTTTAGATGAGTGCAGAGTCACAGGCCAATGTGACTCACTCTTCATTACACTATTATTCTCTTCCTCCGCTGTCTTCATTGTGATTTATGTTGTGGACTG
Organism: Naso vlamingii; assembly: GCA_029822935.1. Classification (NCBI taxonomy): domain Eukaryota; kingdom Metazoa; phylum Chordata; class Actinopteri; order Acanthuriformes; family Acanthuridae; genus Naso; species Naso vlamingii. The sequence continues at coordinate 9,466,759 of JAPQLA010000014.1, forward strand.
TAAACAGACAGAAAACAAATTTGTGAAAAAAATATTTTTCCATGTGTGTGTTTGCAAAACTGCCCCGAAAGCATGCATCTTTAACAATTTCAGCTGTTTCTGTATGTGAAAAATACATATTTCTTTCAGTCTGTAAGCTCCACACAACAAAACAATCTTAACATTTTAAATTCAAGGACTTCAGAATTCCTAAGTACAAAGCTTTTATTTGTATTTATTAAATGCATTGTGCCAAATGATAAGAACGCTGAGGGGCAGAGAAGCTCCTTGTCTGCAAGCACAATGAGAGAGAACATAAATATATACAACTAAAGCAAACATGCAGAACATATAGAATAATTCATTTTTCAAGAAAGCAACTATTTCTTCATCATTTTCCACGTTTTGATGAAAAGAATACAAATCCCAGAGCCAGCGACGCCTGAGCGAATGTTTTTTCAGAGTAATTAAAATAAGTAAACACAGAGATATTCTGCGTAGACAACAGTAACATCCTGAATTTAACAAGCGCGGTAATAAGTTCACTATTCAAGAAAACACAATTAACCATTTACACACAAATGCGAGCACAATCTAGATATTTGTCGTCTGATTTGCTTTTACTCTAATGAATAATATACAGCATGAAACGGTCTTTTCATAATCAGGTAAATCAGACATTTCTCCATCCTGTCCATTCCAAAAAAAAAAGAAAAAAAAAGATGAGGACCATTAGTATACATGTAATTATGGCTAACCACAGTATTATCTAGAATTTATATGAGCTGTGCCGGCAACAAATGCCAAAATACTTAACAGCATCCCTCCCAACAATAGAGGAAATTTGCACTCGACTTAATGCTACTAAAGTTAAATGTTAAGTTTCGCCTATTATCATGTGAACAAACTTCATTGCCGGAATAAATCAAACCCCAGTTGCCATAAAACAAGCATATTTTTGTGTGGAAAAAAAGAGAAAATGTCCGGCAGTAATATGTTAATCAGCAGTGAGAGACCTTTTAGCTGCTGTGTTTGGCAACATGGATGCATGATGGGTAATTAACTGTTTGCAAACACAGAGGATGCTGCACCGTGTGCGGCTGCTACCTTCCCTGCTCGAGATGAAACAATGAGGGTGTTTGCAGAAAAGTAGGTGGTTTCTCAAAGTAGTTTGGTGCTTAGTGTGAGGATTTTTTTCAAATCTGTTCCTTTGAGAACCTTATGTACAATTTATTTTAGTGGGCATTCTGCTGCAGGTGCAAAAATAATGGAAAACTTAAAATGACAAAGCAGCCAGTGAGGGTTTCTAAAAACATTCTTTTATAATAATAAAAATAACAAATCAATAATTAAAGATTAAGCTGTAAATTCTTAAATATAAGACTGTCTATAGATTTGCATAGACAGCATATGCTACTGTTATTATACAGCTTCCACTTCTTTTGCTTTTCGACTTTTAAACCACAATATCCACAAACATAAACATATGTTCAGCGGGATTAAGGAGGATTTAAGAGATTCTTGATATTAAACACTCACCCTGCTTTGTAAAAGCTCTGTTCACTATTCAAACAGGGCTTTCTGACTATGGATCTACTGTTTAATTATTCAACATTAAAAGAAATTGTGTCCCTGGAATCTTCTGAAACCAAACAATGATTAAAGCTAAAATGGCTATTATGTATAAAGCTGCCTGGCAACCTGTAAGAGTGCAGTCTTAAAAATTTATTTGTGCATGCATTCTGTAAGCAGAAATAATTAGAACATGTTGTATAATTGTATTGTTAAATATATTTCAAGGTGAAAACAAATGTGTTTATTATCATTTATTTGTCATCATTTATGCTCTGTATAGACAAAGCATGAGAGTAAACATGCATGAGTTGAGCACTCACATTAATGTAAAAATATGAAAGATCTACTTATTGTTTAAAGTATTCCAGTTTTGATTTGAATCTTAACATCTGTATGGGGCTACAGAGAGATTTATCATTAAATCTGCCACAGTTTGAACATTGCTGACTTCAAATTTGATGGTGAGCAATTTAAAGAAGCTGAGGTCAGAATCTTTATGATCGGGGCTGATGGAGACAGTAAAGAAATGAAGACGCCAGTGATTCCTCTCACTTCCTCCACACTCAAGAGGAATGGAGGTGCGTGGATGAGACAATTCCCAGCTGCACCGAACCCACATCTGCACATGGGGCAGAGGTGAGCATGCATAGCCCATAACAATACAAATCACACCAACAGAAAGCGGCGCGTGCTCCTGATCCGTCATTCAGAGCAGCGGCTGCAATGCAGCCTATCATCATCTTATTAAAGGGTCCTGTAGATTAGAATCACCAGGGCGGCATCAGAGGCAGGTGTCCCCATGGCAGGCATGATAACACGCTGCCAGCCTCCAGTAAACTCTCAGGTACCTGCTGAGGCAATCCGGGGAGAGGCCAGCTTGGAGCTCTTCTGCTTTGGTTTGGTCTGTGTGGGCTCAGTTTTGGAGGGCCCCGAGCGGCGGGGTGCCTCTTCTTCCACCGGCTGCCTAAACACAGACACACTGGATGAGAACCAGAGACGACGATCCCTCTCCCTTCCTCCTTGCTCCCTAACGCTGCTGGCTGGGCTGCAGCCAGTGAACACAAACACTGCTTTCACCTCTTCCAGATAAAGCACATCAGTGATCACTGAGCGGAATAGTCTGCTTTCATGGTGTTGACTGGTCTAGGTGCGTTGGTAGGCAGATTCACAACACCTTAGTGCTACACTGTGCACATAATTCCTCATCACTGCTGTTTGACAACGCTGCTGAGAGCAGGTACAGAGGAATTACTGTCATAATATTGGTTTTTATGCATCTAACAGCATGATGACATGAAACAATATTTTTTTAATCAGCAATTCTATGTCTTCCTTTGATCTTATAGTGATTTATTTTGCTTGAAAGGAGCCAGCAATGTTGCAACAGAGTGTAAGTGCAACCTGGATGTATGTTTCAGCTCTATTTACGCGCAGTTGCATTTTGAAATTCATTGTTGATTTTGTGATTGCTCCATCAAATATCGGCTATAATGGAAACTGCATTTCCTGAGCTGATGAGATAAGGTTACTGAATCACCGGTGCTAAGCTCATCACCGGCATATACGCACGCACACACGCACACACATGCACATGTGCACAATTCTCATTTGACTAGAAAAAGCTTTTTTTTCTCCCCCTTCTTTTGCTTTTGTATACATTTCAAATGGGCAATGGTGTGATTTTCTTTCATTATTTATTCTTTATTCCTAATTAACCTGTTGTTACTTGAAGGAAATTGTATAATTTTTATATATTTTGGCACTTTTCTCTTTAATGTTTAATTTTCTATTAGAATTTTTAATTAATAGAAACACAGTAAATCAAAAATGTCACAGAATAACTGATGTGCATATTAAAAGAACAAAAGCATCTAACAAAAGCAGTGACATATGGCTTTGTAGACACATAACAAAAGAAATATCTTATGATTTAATGCAAAAAAAAAAAAAAAAATCTACTTCCTTAATTTTCTTCAATTACCTGCAGTACACATTATCTTTCATGTGTCCTTTTTTGTAAGACACAAAAAATTGGAGCATCCAAATCTGCATCAGTTATTTGTGTCCAGTCTGGCTGCTGAGAGAGAAAGGGAAAAAAATAAAATAAATAAATAAATAAATAAATAAAAAAATACAACACAGCCCAGTGTGTGCTGCCAGTGAGGAATTCAGGTTAATCCCAGAGGACATCACACCTGTCAAGAAAGCAGGATGCAATAACATCCTCCATCCCAAAAAATAGATCTGAAGAAACATTATCTAATATAATGAAAAATAGATCTAAAGGAACTGACAAAGCAGATAAAATTGGAAAACAAGCTTGGAGTGGTAGCTTTTATTCTGCTTTGATAGGCCTCTTGTATTTAGTAAGCACAAAAAAAAAAAAGTTAGATAGAAAAGAAGTAGGTTTTAGAGCCTTACAGTGAGGATTTATTTATTTATCATTTACTTTAAATTAATCTGAACTTAATTTGGCCCCAGTGTGACAGACTGGTCGGAAATGGTGGAGTCAAACTGGTTGCAAACAGCCTGAGGAAGTACCTTCTTTTCATTTTTTTCCCTCCACCGGGAGACCGCCCATATGTGCGTTTAATCCACATTTGCTAGCAACTCCTATCTTCCTCCTATTTTACCATCACTGTCCTGCTCCCAAACTGCCTTTTTCCTCCTCACATGCTTTTTCACCGCAGTCGTCCGCCGGCTTCCTCCAGCCTCCCTCTCTCTTTTCTCTCTCTCCCCCCCTCTCTCCCTTTTTTTCCTCCTATTTATGAAAACGTCACTTCAAGTCCCTCCCTGTTTGAATCTCATTAGTTTCTTGTGTGTTTCTCCCTGTCAATAATCCTGAATCCAGACTCTCTCTATTTCCATCCCTCTCTATCTGTCAATCAGCGCCGCCTTTGAACTGAAAACCACTCCGACCAACTTCAACTCACTCAATCCGAGCGGCTCGGCTCCTTCTCCGGCTTCCTTTTTCTGCCAAGATTCCCTTCTTTTTTAGTTTTGTACCAACCGCCAGAGCTTTGGAAAACGCCAATAGAAGACCCCCAAAACTTAAACTCGGACTTTTCCAGATCACCGAGATCAAGGGTTTAAAACTTCGTGTTTTGCCCCCTCTCTCAGAACAATTTTTGCTCGGGAAAAATGCCGCAACTCAACGGCGGTGGAGGGGACGATCTGGGTGCAAACGATGAAATGATTTCCTTCAAAGACGAAGGGGAGCAGGAAGAGAAAATTTCGGAGAACTCCTCGGCAGAAAGGGATTTAGCCGATGTCAAATCTTCGCTTGTAAACGAGTCGGAAACGAATCAAAACAGCTCGTCGGATTCAGAGGTAAGTTGCACATTAAAATCGGGGATCGATCGTCCCCGGCGCTGTTAAAGTTAGGGGCCTACATTTGTGCTACTGATAAGACTTGAAAAGAAAGTTTACCATCACCCTCATCGTGTTAACTTTAACGCAATCCCTGTGTTTCATTGCATTTCAAGGCGGAAAGACGGCCTCCGCCTAGATCTGAAACTTTCAGAGACAAAACAAGAGAAAGTTTAGAGGAGGGTGAGTTTCTGGTTTATTGTTCCACTCTTGTTTTTTTTTTTTTTTTTGCACCATGACATTACATGTGCCTGACGGAGGGGGAACTCCCCCGCTTTATTCCTCAATTGCAATTTTTGTGGGATAAAAAGTTTTCCAAGGCCACTTTATAAAAAAAGTTTTCTTCTTTTCCCCCCCGCCATGTTAGCTGCGAAAAGGCAAGATGGAGGGCTGTTCAAGAGCCCACCGTACCCGGGCTATCCATTTATAATGATCCCAGATCTCACAAGCCCCTACCTTCCCAATGGATCACTTTCTCCAACAGCACGCACAGTAAGTTCATTTATTTACACCTGTATGTGCACACACACTCCTCACACACTCACACACACACACTCCTCTCACACACACACACACACGGACTGCCGAGCTGACACGGAGGCAGCCAGACACGGGAGTGTTGTCACCCTGAGGTGCAGCCGATAAAGCCAAGTTTTCCAAGTCGTCATGAAGTGTACAGTACAATGGCATGCATGTCCGCCTGCAGCGCCCAGCCTGTGTTTGTCACGGTCAGCAGCTAGCATGCTAACAGTGCTAAGCGCTAGGACTCATTGGGGAAAAAAACAAAACATTATGCTTATATGGCACATGACACGTTTTGCTCATTGAATTTTGACAACTTTAAAATTAAATGCACGTGAAAGACAAATTTAATAATTATTATTTTTATCGTTATAGTTGCGTAATTAGCGTACGGGGGTGGGGGGTGTGGGGGGTCTGCTGTGCTCCACGCCACAAGTGCATGTTTTTAACCCTCTGAATAATGCAATTGGCTCGTGTTTGCACAGCCTCATCAAACATGCCCTTTTTTCTAACGCAAGCTGCATGAGCATTCAGACCTTTCCTCTGACTTTCTGACACGCTGCACGCCGTGTAAAGCCATGTTAAAAAAAAGAAATAAAAAAAGAAGAAGAAGAAAACCCACACAAATAAAATCAATATGCTAATGAGCTTTCCAGAGTGATTTGCATGTGTCAAAAGGTGTTAAGACGTTATAGAGACGAAAGGTGCATGCATTAAAATATGTCAGCTTTTTTTCATAAACATAAAACAGTGTTTTTTTTTCTTGCTATCTATTATTATTATTTTTTTTAACAGTTTGATTGATTTATTGATAGAAATTCTGATCTGCATGTGCACTCACTTTGCTCTATATGAGAAATCCACTGCCTTCCAAAAAAAAAAAAAAAAAAAAAAAAGCATGTGCCATGTAAACCTGTATTTATAAATAAATTCATGTTATTTAGACACAATCAGCCATGCTGTAATTATGCACACTTACTCATTTGCTCAGCACCTCGCTGGTCCCACTGGGCAAAGTCAAATCCTTAAGCGGAATAATTTTCTCAACCATGGGTGTTTTTTTTGCCCCCCTATTTTAAACGGTTGCAATTACAAGTCTGCACTTTAGGACCTGTCATCTCATTTTACAAGGTTAAGGCAAAGACCAGGCATTAGGAAATATGACCCCTCCACCCCCTCACAACCTCAGCTCTGGCTAACGAAACTGATATTTGTTACCTCAGTGTGGTTTTTTTGTTGTTGTTTTTTTTTTTTGGTGCGCTGTGCACACCTTGAAAATAAATGCACATCTGACACGTAATGCCTTCCTTTTGTGTTTGACACAATTTCTGCTTCTGAGTTCCACACGATCACCCGGGGCATCACGGGAAATAATTCCTGTTGCTCACACAATTTTTTCTTCTATGTGTGTATTTATCGTTTCAAAAAAAAAAAAGATTCGATCATTCCCGGCATGCGCACATGTGAGAACATTTTGCCATTCTTTCCCCTCTTAGTCAGCCAGCCTTGTTAACGCTACCGGCTGGTATGTGGAATTAGTCACTCATTATTCTCATCTGCACTGATGCAAACACACATTTCTCCGCAACACGTCTGATTTGAAGTGAGGCACTTCCTTGTTTCGGAGACAGAGGGTTTTGTAGTTTGTCTTTGTGGCTATCGCAGCGCTGTGTCCTGTGCTGGTCTGTCCGTGCAGCGCTCATTTCACTGTGCTTATGCAGCAGTTAGAAAAGCAGTAAAATTGTGGAGCATGGCTGGAGGATGCTGCGGCGAGACAGTGGCGACCTTTGCTCTCCTAATTCCACCCCTGAAATACTATTCTCAGACAAAATTCAGCAAAGGAAAGATCCCTTTTAAATTTTTAAAAATACTTGACTTGATTTTTTTTGTTTCTCCTCTGCACACTTTCTTGTAAACAAGGTGAAGCCACTGCAAAATTTAAAAAGCCTCTGCTGCTTTACTCGCAGATTAGGAGACAGAATTTATTGGAGCTTAATTCAAACGTCTACCTGAGCAGTGAGTGTAGATGAACATGGTTTTCGGCACGCGGTGATCTTCCTACTGTACAGCCTCGGCCCCCACTGTCTGCAGCGCCCTGTGTGTCCAGCCATTAGAGCTTTGAAGTCAGCGGTCCCTGTAATATAAATGTATTAGACTTAAAGCTGACATAAATAATTCACCTGGACATTGATTAGCTGTCTTGCTCCCTAACATGTCATGTGAGGTGCTGAATGTGACTGCTAGTATTATTGGAATGAGACCTTCTCTGTCTTTTCACAAAAGGCTTTGATTCTCGCTGCTTTTCCCTTCATTTTCCTGCCTCTGCTCCTCTCGGTTTGGCCGATGCTCTGTTGTCATTTTTTAAGGATGTGGCTTCCTGCAAAAATCGGTATTTTTGTATTTAATGTAAACGATGTAAAATTGAGATTTTTGATAATGCATGGTCAAATTTTGATGATTTTTTCCCCCATCTGAAAATTTTTAACATATTTTCCCTCATCAGCTGGCATTTATCCTGATCTGTGTGGACATTTTGCCTTGTTTCAGTGTTTTTTTGTTTTTGCATGACTTGAGGGGTGAAAAAAAATCCCGCATGGGGCGGTTAACATAATTTGTCTGACCTCTGGGAGCCATAATCAGTGAGAATTTGTTTTTCCTACCACCTAACTCCAAGGAGGCTCACAATTTACAATCATTTAGCAATTTGACATGACGTTGTGCCCGGGCTTTTAGAGCCTTCCTCTCTTCCTCTCCTCCTCTTGCCGTCTCCCTCCTCCCTAAACTTCACACAAAGGCCTGCTGGATCACTGGGTGCAGGTCGAATTGGAGCAGTGGCCTTCCCAGCTCACCCCCGGTTTTCTGTCTCCTTCCACTTTCCTCCCTGTTCGTTCCCTTTGCTCGCTCTGTCTCCCTTCCTCTCTCTGTCTACCTTTTGTTTCCTGCCGATGCTAACGCAGGTCTTGTGAAAAAAGGCGTTGGGTTAACTCCGGTGCTGTGGGCTAACATCACACCTCAACAGGTCTGGAGACGCAGAGGCTCAGGGAGGGAGAGCGGGATCTGGGCGGCCAGCTCTCCTGCATCGGGGCTGCAGGGCCGTAAATCCGCTGGCTTTATTTACTGCCTCTCGGACTTATGAATGTTAAGATATTTGACGCCACCCCTGGCCCCATAATTCTCCAAGCCTGGAGACTTTTGGCGGAGGTTTTGAGTTTCGACGTATAATTAAGAGTAGTTTAAAAAAGAATAAGAAAGTGGAGGGGGGGTGGGGGGGCTGGGGGGGGTGCAAAGGGAGGGGATGAAAACGCAACACCAAGCATCCACCGCTGTGTTAAGAGTGAAAAAAGACGCTCCCAGAACCCGTGGCGATTCCACTACAAGCCGCTGGAAAGGCTTTGTGTGCTTGAAACAATAGCTTTTCTCTCCTTTTCCCTCTTTGTTTCAGTTGTGTTGTCGTGCCAGGATCCCTCATGTTGCCGCAGATTCACCTTTCTGGGGGGAGGAAAAAAAAAAAAAAAAAAAAATCCACTTTCACACAGGCGGACTACTTCCTTCCTTCCCCTCCTTCCTTCCTTTATCATTTTTATTCTGGGAAGAAATAATGGAGGATTTTCTGCTCAGATTATTGTAATGAACATGCAGGAGTGAATGCAACACCGCCGCCTTTGTGCTCACGTGCACACATTTGCTGTGGCCTTATCTGTTATAATTGACACAGACAGACAGTATCTTTCCTGAACGTGGCAGCAGCATAAGCATAACAATAGTATATCATATGGATTATGTGTGTTCGGCTGCTGTAAATGGATTTTTTTGGCTGTGACAAGAGGAAAGATAGTTTAATGCGGATTTAAGGGATAGGGCCCACACCTTATCAAATTGGCTTTACATGTTAATGGGGCCTAATTGGTGTCCGCAGGGGGTTTCGTGGCACAACGCGGCCGCATTTTGTGCCTCTAGCCGCAAAATGCACTCTGAATTTAGTTGGAAGGTTGCGCTCCTTTTGTCTTGCAAATCACTTTTGTTTACAAAGTATGGCGGAAGCGGCTCCCGCTCTCCCTCTCTCTCCCTCCCACTACTCCTTTTTGTGCTCCCTCTCTTCCTCTCTCTCTCTCTCTCTCTCTCTCTGCTGTTTCTCTCATCCTATGCGAGGAGAGGGGAAAGAAAAGGTCCTTATTTTTCTTCGACTCAATAAACAGTCATAAAAAGCACAATCTGCTTTGGATTTGAGGAGTTAAGTTAGAGAAAGGGGAGGGGAGGGGGCGCTGGGAAGCAAAGTTTGGCACCATTAAACTAAAATTGGGGCCTGCTAGACATTAGCAGCGCACAGCACATTCTCGGAGCTTAATTAGTCCAAACTGTAATTGTTCATGGTCTGCCAATAGGAGTAATGCTCAGGAAAAGTGGAGTTGCACTAAATCGGCCCAGGGTTTTTAAAACAATAAATCACTCGCATATTTGTGCCGTGATTCAGATGGAGGCTCGACCTCTCCCATCTCGACATGTGGTAAATTGTAAAGTCAATGAATCGCAGATGTAGGGGAGGGTGGGGGTGGTGGTGGGGGGTTTCAGTGGTGGTGTTGGGGAGGAGGGGGGGGGGACGCAGAAAGAGAGGGAGAGGGAGTACAGTAAGGTTTTGTTAGTGCCTTGGTGAATGAATGGAAAAGATTTGTGCAGTAAATATTTACTGAGGAGATATCTATATATATATTTATTTGTCTCTCTCAGCTAGCGCGGCTTAATTGTCTAATGCTGATGATGTTGGCAGGCTGAGCCGCGTGAGCGCTTACGCGCTCGTCGATCTGTCACTCTGCTTGAAACACCACAGAGGCAAAAAAAAAAAAAAAAAAAAAATCAGTCAGTTTGTGAGTGTGTTTCTAATCAGATTTTTAACTGGTGCAAAGGGAGCCATGGTTCCCTGGTGACTGTGCGAGCCGGGTTTGGGTGTAGCTACATTCAGCTGCAGTCAAGTCTGGTTTGGGGCTGAACCTTTGCTTTAATTAAATCATTGACTTCATTGTTTTTTAATGTAATAACAGCTAATCTGATGCCTAATTTTGACTTCAGTGTAACAGATTATGCCTGGGACTCATTAAGTCATAGCAAAGCCTGCGTGTTTTCTTTTCTTTGCTTCTTTTATTTTTTGTAAGTTAAAACAAATTATTCTCAGAATGGCTAAATCCATTTTCACCTCCTGTATCCTTCCCTGTTCCTGTCAGTGAGCCACCACACTCTGCTTTTCTGTGCCTGAGCGAAAGAAAAAAAAAAGGCATTAGTTTAGCAGCTGTGCACTGGTGCCCCCCCCACAGCCCCCCCAGTGTAACCCCCCACACCCTCCACCCCTTTTTCTCCCAGCAGCCTCCCCTCCTCGCTCCCTCTTTTCTCCCATGCATTTCTATAGAGCTCGACACAAAGATAGTACTGTACATCTGGAATGCAACTTTTGTCATCTGTTAAATATAGGCTCGCTCTGCTCCTGGCCCACAGGGCTTGGGGCTCCCTGAAACATGGAAATTAAATTATTCTGTGAGTGTGTGCGTGTGCATGTAGCCACCAGTTAAAATTGTATCCACACACAGTGTATTGCTGTATTTTTATTTACTCTTTTTCCTTGGGAGGAGGCACGTTTGCACTCCCTTGAATTGTTGGCGAGTTCACTTTTTAGTTTTAAAAGCCAACGCAGAAATATGCAC
>JAPQLA010000014.1:9581373-9593934 GCA_029822935.1 Naso vlamingii
ACACACACGCACACATACACACACCAGACTCTCTTTCGCACTAGCTCTCTTTTTCACTCTCTTTGTCATCCAGTTTCAGTGCTAGCGAGAGAGCTGGCATCCACTAGGGCTGGGAGATGTTCTAAGACCTCGTCTTACTTTGTGCCAGCTCTGCTATACCCTTGTGGGTGTGCGTTTAAGTTTCCCCATCTGCTTCTGTTCACATTATCTAGCTCCAGGGCAGGCACCTTGTCTAAAATACACACATGCACACACATGCATTCATGCACATGCGCGCACACACACACACACACACACACTCTTGAGTTTTATCTTTGTGCTGATGACGCAGTTTTACAGTTGTGTGAAGCCCACACACACAGCATAGCGGGGTGTTTTTTTTATCTTTACCTTCCTTTTCTTTCTCGACAGAACAGGCGAAATCAAGAGGAAGTGCTGGCCTCTGGAGAGCGGAGGCCGCTAACTTCCTCTGAGCGTTGTGATCACTGGCTGCTCATCCCTGGAGGTTAAATCAGCGGTGAAGCTCAGAGGACTTAAGGGAGCAAACATCACTGGCGGTTCTGCTGTGAAAGAGGGGCCAAATTTGCATCAGAGTTATCCTTTTTTTTTTTTTTTTTTAAATATCTCAATCAAATAGATCCTCAGGATGGAGTTATGACTTTCGAGGAATGGGCAAACAAAATAAAAAGCTGCAACGCTTCAGATTCTTAAAAAACACTGATAATGTTTCAAGGAAATAAAGGAAATTGGTAATATATGAGGATGGTGTAAATGCCCAAAGTGATTTGCCTGGCACACTTTAAATTAAACCGAACACATAAGCTAGGAAGGGTTACGATAAGAAAGGAAGCTCTAAAGAGGCTTGCCAATGTCTTTTTTTCCCCTCAGAGCCATGTGTGGCTCGGCTTTCTCTTTTTCAGCTGTGACCGGTGCCATAAAAAGCTGATTGAGCTGTCTGCTCAAGGGGTCAGAGGTCAAACCCATCCTGTCAGAAGCAGCCCGGTGGTGAGCCACAGGGAGGGGTGAGGGGGCTGTGACCTGTTGATTGTCCGAGGTATGATGGACTGGGAGAGGAGGGAGGTGGGCAGGGGGAAAGCTGCAGTGTGTGGCTCACATAAACTATGAAGAGAATCAGTGGCGACAAGAGGGGACTCGGGGTGGCTGGACAATTCTGTCACCACCTGACACTCTTTTCTAAAACTAGGGGGCGGAAAAGAGGAAGCTGAAAAGGAAAAGGAGAGAGGAAAAATATGTCCAGCAGGGTGCCGTTCTTCTAAGAATATTTTAGTTCAAAGACTTAGTCAGACATCATTCAGAGCTATTTGAAAATACATCAGTGAAAGTTAAAAATAAAAGCAGCGTGAGGCACCTGGCACAATCACACAGCTATTATGTAACAAGCTTAAATTTATGAAATGCTCGGGTCATTTCTGGAAGCATCGTCTCAATAAATTTATTCATGCAAGCTATTTTCAACCTCAAGGGCAAAGTCCAACAGGCCTGTGAGCACAGCAGACTGTCAGTGATGTCACCCTCTTTTCTGCGTGTCTGTGCAGAAACTGAGAGACTCTGACAGCCATGCAGAGCCATCAAACAAACGATTATTTCCCATTTAAAAAGAGGAGCCTTCACATGCGTAGTTTTCATGTTTCCTTCAGTTCTTTGGAAAACCTCGTCTGGGCCCCCATGTTTCACGGCCGATGAGATGATGCATGTGTGCGTGTCTGCCTGCCTCCCCTCTCCCTTATTGCTTTATGTTTGCTTATCTGTTTGCCTTTACTTATTCATATCTGCGTTTTGGGCGCTCCTTTCTTGCCTCTTGATATTTGTCAATATGGGCTTGACCTCAACGGGCCAAGTATCTCCTCTGAAGTGGAAGCTGGCGATAGCCTTGAAAACAGACCTTTAAATTAAACGAGGGAGAACACAGATTGTTGTATAATTCATCTGGACCCCCCGCTGAGAATCCTCTGTGCAGTCGTGTTACTGTCTAGATTAGAATTTCCTTTTGTTGCTGCCTGTTTGTGTAATACACAATGTGGATCCTGCCAGGGCCCAGTAAATTACCTCTTTAAACATTCATTTGCCTTAACCAAGAGGAAGGGGGAGAGGGAGCGGAGGGGAGAAAGGAAAAAACCTCTTGATTTCACATACAATGAATAAGTTAATAAAAAGATTTTTCCCTCTCCTGCACATGCATTTTTTTTCCCCTCTCTCTCCACACTTGAAATCATCCTTACCAAATCAAAAAGTAAGAGAGAAAGAGGAAGGGAGGCAGGAAGAAAGAAAAGGGGGAGAACTAGAGTGAGACAGAGAATGTCTGCGTATGCAGAAGTACAACAACAACAAGAAAGAGGAGAGGAATGAAGCCGATTGGAGAGGAGAGAGGAAGCAAGAGAGCGAGAGAGAGAGAAAGAGCCACATGAGCTCTTGGAATGATGTGCCTCATAGTCCCCGCTTGCGTATCCCAAAATACCTGGTGCTGGAAATGTGAAAGCCAGGCGCACGACGGACGCCATTCCCCAGAGAGGCTCCGCTGGTATCATTAGCGAGGGAAACGGCGGGCTCAAGTGGCGTACAAACTTCAGCAAAACGTCAAGCGAGAGAAATGTGCAGGCATTGCGCCTCTTTTTTCCTCCCCTCTTTCCCCCCTTTTTCTCACTCTCCTTCTCTCTTTTTTCTTTTCTTTGTGTTGTGTTTCAGATGCGACGCCACTCTCTACCAAATTAATATTTCTCAAAATAAAAGCCAGGACAACTTTAAACTAGCGAGTGAAGAAAGGGGAGGGAGAAGAAAAGAGAGACGGGGTAGAGAGAGGGAGAATTTGGTTCAGTTTGCGTGCCTCCTGTGAAGTGGAGCCTCTGTCTTCCTCCTCACCTCGTTTTGAGGTCTGTGGTTTTGTCTTCTCTCCGTTGTGGAGTCAGCTCCATCGAACTGATGAGGTCGTCACAACTGCTTATGACTGCCAAATGAGGGACCACAGTAGCATCCGTGCTAGCACAGGGCCATTTACACACAGTTTGTATCACAAGCAAAAATCCTTCCTGGACCTGGGCAAAGTGCTGTCACGTCACTGGACTGTTCTGCTGCTTTTAGAACAAAAGCACAAAAACAGCAGCCTTGCTACAATCACTTACTCTTGGTTGCTTATGCTGTGTGCTCAGTTACAGCCCTCCACTTAAGGCACAAACTTGGGCACATTTCTATTTAATGGTGAGAAATAAAAGTGCTCTCCTGTCATGTGAAATGTTTACTCACACCAACACATTCAGAACAGTTGAGTCACTTACAATTGCCTCTTAAATGAGATCCTGGTGGCTTGCTTCTCACTGAGCCGTTAGGATGGCACGGCTACAGTCCACAACTGTAATCAAGAGGGACAGCGAGCGCCCTTTGACGATTGGCTGGTGAGCGGAGCCAAATATGTCTTTTCTACGTGGTGCAGTCTGTCGCGGACGTAATTACAAGTTAGATCTAAATAAACAAACAGCTGCTGCCTGACCGCCCCTTCAGGAGCTGTTTGGTGGAGATGTATGCTCGCTTTTGCTGCAGCGTTCACGCACAATCGCAGAAGAGTGCACACACAGGCATGTTCTATATAGAGTGCACTGCACACACAGCACAGCAAACTAAACCTGTTATCACGCAAGACCTCACATGCACTGCATACTTCCTAATGACAACTCTAGTAAGAGGATAAACATACATAACGCATACATTCAATCACACAACGTGTAATTTTAGCCGTGACAGGCCTGCAGACGTGAAGGAGAGGATTTTTCTGTAAAATGAAAAAGAAGGAGGCAAAAATACGGAGAAACTGTTGCGCGAACTAACAATTAGTCCTTTTTTTTTTAATTGGTGCATTTCAAAGTGAATCAGTGGGCCACTGAGGCTAACCAAAAGTACCGAGTGGTGCTAAACTTGGAGTACGTAGGGCCATATTTCACCACGGCTATTTTAGAAAAGCGGTACAGAGAGGGATATATAGAGTCAGGAGAGGAGGAGAGCGAACTGTTCTGTGTGATACATACAGAATTCAACGACCTGCAACCACAACAAAACATATTTGTGGCATGCCGCTACAAAACCAGACAGCATAGGAAACATCTGCCTCCCTCCAGGGAAAATTACAGGTGGTGGACAATTTAATCTGTGTACTGTGTACTTGAATGCTTTTGTGGCCAGGAGATGACATAGAGTTAGATGCTCATTGACAGCTGCCACTGTTTACATTGGCCCGATTCTTAAACAGCTGGAATCCAAAGTAATGAGTTAAGTCAACATTCTCCTGAACAATGTCTTCTCCATCTGATCTAGTCCGAGACATGAGATGAAGAGAGCATATTTCTTCTCCGTATTCCGCAAAAATGGACTCCATGTTTTGTGAAAAATTGATACTAATATTTGAGAGAAGACTAATAAGCTAGTCTGACTTTTATGTTTGCAAAATTTATGTAAAAGTTCTTCTTGTTGGGGAAAATTGTTTTGTTTACTGTGAGATTTTGGTAATTTTTTTGCTTACCTACAAGTTACAAATCAGTTTCAGTTTGTAGGGTTAAATTAGTACAGAAATGACCATTAAATGTAGGGTTTATTTAATAAAACCAAACTGTGCTGCTATACATCACTTAGCTAACTTCCTGTTAATCACACCAGCGAATCAGACTTAACCAACAGTCTGCTGCGTGTCATGTTCACTTAGCATATTTTAAAAGTGGAGCAAACAGTGACAGAAATCAAATGGCCTAAGCTATTGTCAAAAGCATGCAGCTAGGCTAGCTGCAGCTAGCAGTGAAGCTAACTTGTGACTGTCTGACCAATCACAGCTGCAGCCCAGTTGGGCCAGATGCTTCCCGGTAGAAGTTCTTGGACTGTCTTTAGGGAAACGCAGAAACTGCAGATGTGAATTCTTTACACTGCGCGTCATCCGAAACATACAGTTAAAGTATTTTTGTGACATATTGTGAGTCCTTGGATAATTGGCTAATAGGCAGGAACTGGCAAAGTGGGCAGTTGGTGTGATTATGTCAATATAACAGGATTCGATCACAATTTGACCACACTGAGGCTTTTAGAGATTCATATATTAACTCTTTGTTTTCAAGAAAAATATGTGAGGATCTGAAGAGAGCAACAAGCACCAACATGATACATGCAAGATATGTGTTTATTTGTGTCAAACTAGCCTACTGTTTTCTTCCCTGACATTTTTTGATCTGTGTTCAGGTAATCAGCATCCTAAAAATAGCTTCGTAAAAAATAAAAAGTATGTTAGTAAAGATTGTCCAAAAACCACCGACAAGTGATGGAAAAATGGCTTTTTTTAGGGAAATCAATAAGCCATAAATGCAAGCAATAACATTACTACTCTTATAGGCAAACAAATGACAGAATACTTAAGTAAGCAAATAAGTTTCAAATCAATAACAAATATTCTGTGATACTTTAGAGTATGACACTGGTCAGGCAAACAGCAAATCGAATGCTGTGACTCCACAGAGCGTCGTGTGCAAAGTTCAAAGGTTGCTCCCTTTTTTCAAACTGTGCTACATTGTCCCCTGCAGAAAAATTAGCCATTGATAGCAGCTCCAGAGCAGCTAATGTGCTGATAACACATTACATTTGAAGGTTTTAGTGCTTTGAAACACGGGAGGGATGAGGTGTGGGAATCCAATCCATTAGATAAAGCCAACAGTAATAGGTATCCCATATCAAAGGGATATAGTTTAAACTGCAGGGGCTTTGGATGCGCTCATTTCTATTTATTGTTTTAAGTGGAGCTTTATGCACAGGAGGTGATATCAACACACTAACAAAACCCTTTCAACACCATTGGGCTTTGCGTGACATCAAATGTGTCTATTAACCAACCTCTTGACAAGCCAAGGTGATTCATCTCTACTCTGCTGCATGCGTGCATGTCTGTGTGTGTGGATGTTTTCATTCCAGGTAGTAAAAGTGATTTAAATGAGGTCTAACAATAAACCAAACTGAACATGAACTATTTTAAATGCACAATATGTATTTTCTGCCTCTAGAGGTCTAAATCTAAATCGTAGTTTGATGACGCTGTGAAGTAGTAATGTATCACAGGCTAAAAAAGGTCTCTCTGACTGATTCAGATGGAATGTTCATGGACAATTCAATGCACTAAGTTTTTTTCATGTAAGTTTACTAAAGCCAAACAGTACAGCACGATGCGATACGGTACAGTGCTCCTTGGAACGATAAACCCTAGATCTGGCTTGCGTTTCCACCGCCAACTGTACCCTTACTTGTTAGGCAGGATATTTGCCAGATGGTAGCAGCCGCAACAGCTCTGTAAGTATTGTGACGCCATAGCAGTGCAACAAACTGTAGCCCCCCCAAAAATCCCACAAAGGCAAAGAATGCAACAGTTCCTTTAAAAAACAAAAACAGTCCTGATTTTTCATTCTTTGACGAGGAGATATTTAAACGTAGTAATATGCTGGTCCTGCACACACCCTGTTAAATGAAAGTGACGATTCTGACTGCAGTGTGTCTAGCTCAACTCTTTAAATCATGGGGACTACAGATGTAAACTAGCCTTTTGGCATATTTACAGGAATGTTCATCAATATGCATTGTCCCTGCAGAATCAAAAATCAAAAATAAAAATTGACGGATCAGTACCTTAACGGAACAGTTACAAAAAAACAGGACAGTTATTTTGGCAGCATCCACAACTTTTGACAATCAAAACACAAATAATTACGTGCTGTCCCATACTAAACTATGCTGATTGGTGGAAACGCAGCATAAAAGTTTGACTTGTGTTACCCCTGAATTTAGTGACATGACAAAATTCTGAGTTTGATTGAACATTGTTGGAAACATTTGGAATAGTGTAAGAACAAAACATGACAAATAAATAATAAAGATTAAGCAATTTTTACATTTTAAGGTGAATATGTTACATATTGTAAGTTTAAGCACTCCCTAATACAGATTTCCAAAGTGACTTTTTTCCTTCAAACTGCCACCAAAATTCAAATTTTCTTGGTCAAGCAGTGCAGAATAAAATCAGGATCAACAATAAAAAATAAAATCTGGACACAAATTCCTAATACAGAAAATCTAATTTCTTCCTTGGTACTGGCTTTCCACAATAAACTAGGTGCCAATCACTTTGTGTGTCACACGCTGACAACCACCCAAGAATTCCTGAAGCCTGGCGGCTAAACTCAACACCATCCTGAAAAACAAGGCGAGGCCTCAAAATCAAAGTCCCCCTTCAGCTCAATCACTCTGGCTGCCTCTCCCAAACACTAATAATCACTTTCCTCCCTTTCCTTTTTTCTCCCTTGTGTGAAACATCGCATTGCCTTTGATTGGGCTGTTTAAATTATTAGTACACCACCTCGGCAGAGACGGCTGGCAGTGGCGCCGAGGAGAAGGGGAGCGTGAGTCTCCCGCTGAGAGCGCCTAGATGCACGGTGTAGAGACAAGGCTCGGACCCCCTGTCACATCACAAGAAGATAGCGTCCAATAAACACTCACAATGGCCACATCTCTTCTGAACGCTTTGTCTTGCTTACCTACATGCCTTCACTTAGTGTTTGTTCCCCGGAGGCTTGTTTTATGAAGGGGAAATGGAGGGAGGTTTGTCCTGATTTGGAAAATGTCACCTTAACGCTGTTTTGTTTTGTTTTATGGCTAGTGGTGTGATGCAAATCTGGGCAAAAGTAAGGTGTTGCATCTCCAAACTAAGAATAGCATAAGATTTAATACCTGTCCTCAAAATAGACAGAACAGGCCAAAAAAGAGAGAAGCAGTTTGAAGCTACTCCAATGTTTCCGTCCCTTCTTTACGTGATCAGACACAGACCAAAGATAACATGGGGACATTTTTCAAGGGGCTGATTCTACCCAGAATCCTTGCGTCAAACATTTACTGGCATGTTAAGTAACAGCACCTTCCTGCAATACGCTGTTGTAGAAAAAAATGCAGCCTTGATCCTCGACTGACTGTGAAAGGACGTCTCAAAGGTGGGATTTCTGGCGACTGTTGGTCGTCCTTTGCCCCAAAAGAGGACAGATTTTAGAAATTGCAGACAACTCGAACGAGCAAAATATGGCATCAATGCCTAAGCCAGAATTTTTTTAATTTAATGTCACTTTGAGCACGTAACTTTGGTCTCTCTGGAGAGAGACACTTTGATGTGACACTCATTCCCAAGTTAATTTGTCTTCAGTCACAAGTGCTCAGGGCATCCAGTGTGCAATCAGTACAAAGACAAAGACGCACCACAGAAAAAAATGTTTTCTGAATAATGTTCCTGCTTTGATACGCAGGCTGATCGGTGCCCACACCTAAAGGCTACACCGAGTTAGGATCCATAAAGACAATGCATCAGTCGCAGCCTGTTATTATGCAATATCTGCACACTCATCAATCAATTTCTTTACTTTGCTCTCACTCCTGGACGTAGTTACACAGACAAAATGTTCTGATAAATGACTGCTGAATAAAGTTACAGCAGCGCGATGTAAAAGGGAACAGACTGCGTTTTGTCAGAGAATCAGCTGTCAAAGAAAGAATAAAATCTAAGAGGCCATTCATCAATTTTTGTTTGTAGTGGATATGTGAACAGCTATTTTTCTTAGCGAGTGCAGACAATTTTTAAACAAATTCCACAGTAAAACATCTGAATCAGAGCATGTCACAATTTCGGTTACATCTGAGTAAATGTACTTTTAAAACAGAAAATCTACAGCATTATTACAGCACACTGTGCAGTATGTAATTACTCATATTCATCAAAATATTTAGAAAATCAAAGCAACAGAGAACTTCAACATAAAATCTCCAGATAGAAACAGTTTGTTCTTCTATTTCATAATTATTTGATCAGTTTAAACTTTTATCCTTACCCTGCAAGCCACAGTTCTTTGTGTCTACAGTTGCATGTATTTATGCTTTCACCTTAAAGCTCTGAATTATAAAAGCATACCACTTAATCTACACTATGTATAGGAATGTGATTAAATGTTGTAAATGCTTTTACCTCTGCTTTTTATTATCTCAGTTTAACTTGACTCTGCTTGCACTTTAGTTCATTATTGCACTCATTTTACACAAAAGTCCCCTCTGGGATGAATAAAGGACTCTCATATTAATGCACTCACATGTGCACAGTTGCAGGCATGTGATCATGAAGTGCATCTGCATACTTGATTGTAAGTCTAACAAAAATTTCCAGGGCTGTTGGTGTAGTTTTTTTGTAGTTGGTTTAAACACACACAGGCAAAAAGCATCCTCTCGGCCGTCTTTGGTGAGTGAGGGAGCCGTTTAAAAAGAGCGGCCTGTTCCTTGTGCTCTTCTGCCACCCGGTGGTCACTGTGGAGAACAGAGAAAAAACTCCAAAGAGGTTTTGCCTGGAGAGGTTGATCAGTCCTCATCCTGCATCAAAATACCATGATTGCATCTTAGGAGATTCTTTGCCATCAGCCTGGAAGGCAAAAAATAAATCTCTCTCAACTCTCTCTACTTCACATCCTTCTGCCATGCCTTCTCTTTATGTCTTTGTCAGTGGCGTGACAGCTGATACCTCTTTAATGACTAAGACAATTAACTTTCCTGCGGGTGCAAAATAAGAAATAAGGAGGTTGCAGGGGGGGTGGGATGGGACTGTTAAAGACAGAAAAGGAAGCTATGTCTGTTTACCCACGTCATCATTAAAGTGACGGCCAACACCAGCCCAACGGGCTCATCTGCATAATTGAATAGAGTTAAGAGTTGCACCAAAGCCTGTGGTTTCTGGCTGTGTGTGGACTCTGGAGACTCGGTTTCTTCCTCTTGGTACAAACGTCATCATTAGACCTCCTTAGCCCAACGCATAACAAAGAGTTAGCTCATTACTGACAAAAATATCTTTGCTAAAGTCCCCCTCGCTTTCCCCGATTCTCTTCTAATCTCTTTTGGCACAAATGACTTCAATTTCATGATGATAACACAGGGGAGAGAAAAAAGAAACGTGCACAGAGGAACTGGAAGAGAAGAGAAACAGCTTCGGTGACATGGCCACACTGTGTACAGAGATAGGCATGCCAAAATACAGAGAGAATAAAAAGAAATGAAAGAGCTTTCTTCCTGGCAATATTCCTGCCAACATCTGTCACAGGCAATGCTTGGTGTGTGAAGGTGTCTGCGTGCTGTACAGTTTGTGCCATCCGCGTGTTTTGGCTGTGTACTCGCTTCCGAATGTTAAGGAATACATATTCATGTTGTGTGAGTGCGTGTACATTTGTGTACAGATCCAGCGACTGTGTGTGTGTTTATGCGACTCCATTTGAATGTCTGCGGGAGGATGCATTCACACACGCGAGTACTTGTGTTTTTATATGTACATCCAAAGCCTCCTCGGCTCATTTCCTGCACATTTTTATGAGTGCGCGTGAAAGAGTGCAGTCTCATATGCGGGTGTGTGCAAGGCCAAGCCAAGTGTTTTTATGCATACATCCAAAGCTTCCTCATTCACCCCACATTTGAAGGTGTGTGTAGGGTTTGCACGAGTCGTCGTGCATGTGTGTGTGTGTGTGTGTGTGTGTGTGTGTACTCCAGCATGCCATTAAGATGAGCAATGACAGCTGTAGCCTCTTCACCCTGCAGCCCTCCTTTCTGCCTCTAGATATTTGCCTCCTGCTTGTCATAGAGAAGCTTGGCCTCTCACCACTATCATATATCAAACTGCTGAATAGAGGTGGAAAGAGTGCAGAAATATTTTACTCAAGTACAATCACTGCAACTTCAGTAAGTCCCCCTTTTCTGACGGTGTCTCAAAGACGACTTCAGTGAGAGCTGAATGAAATGGTAGAAAAGTGCTTTCAGAGTGAATCATAGGGACGTGAAGGCCCTCAGAAAAAAAGGTTGTGTTACTCTCAAAATATCCTCTTAAGCTCAATAACAAGAGATAAAATAACTAGTTAATTTATACCTCTAGTCTTGAGTATATCTCATAGATGCTGAATAAGAGGGAAGTGAGGTGTGTTAGGCGGATGCTTCCTCTAAGGTGCGTACCCAAAGGGAAGTTGAAGCCACTAGTGGATCAGGAGGAGACACTTTGCCTCCTTTTTTTGTGGCAAACTTTCATGAGAAATTTGAGCAGAGGAAAAGTAGGCAAATGAGTGTAATCTGGGGAGAGAATTTCTCAAGATGCAAGTGACAGATAGAAATAAATATTATTTTACATTTCATCTTGTTCATATGTTTCATTTGGGATAAAATTATAAAAAAACCCAAACCTCCTAAATCTTTTTTGAAATACCAGCAGCCGAAAGAAAGGGAAATTAAAGTCAATTAAAAAGACACGGGGACATCAGCAAAAGCCATTACTAAATGAAAAATAAAGTAAAAATTCCATGGAGCAGCGAGAAGTTGGAAAATGACAATTACAGCGAGGACGAGGGGATAACGTCGTAAATTTGAGGGCAGTAAATTTCCAGCCTTAAAAAGTGTGTTTTCCATATTCTATCAAAAAATATGAACTCTGCCTTGAAAAGTGTTATAACAGAAGTTTCTGCAGGAGTGATAATGTACTATTACCCGATACGTTTTTAGACACGCATATATTTTTGTACTAATGTATATTGCATTGTGTTTGTAGGGAACATCTAAAAGGGACAACAGATAGAAATTAGCCTATGGTTACACTCTGGCTTGTGTATATCACCATGTTTTTCTGGCTAGGCTTGAGAATAGATGGTATTTATAATCTAATCAAATACAGCAAGTAACACTTTTTTTTTTGCTTTGTTAAAGCGTTGATGGTCAAGATTGAAGGAGAAGGTCAAGAAGCTGTTGCCACTGATGTTCATTCACATTGATAGTTGTGAAAAGTAACAAGAATCAATATCAAATCTTGCTGACCAGCTATCATTATTGATCCTAAGGTCGATGTCAGTCAATCACCAGACGGGGTTTTAAGATGAAGAGCATTTTAGGTCTGCAGAGGAGTTCTGATGGTGGCGATGCAGAGCAGAATATGAGATTTCAAAACTCAAACTCAAGCATTCGTGTCTGTAAATGCGACCTCTTTCATCTCCAACCTGACCCACACCGGTATCACCACAACCAGAGCCCTGCAGCTCCAGCCACGGCCTCCATCCTCTCAGCCTCCACTATAAGGCCGTTGAGATCCAGCTTCCCCTCTAAATGTCCATCTGAAAAGAGCAGCAGACCTGGCGATGCTCTCTGGTCTCCTCTCTCCGCACATCTCCCCCCGTTTCGAGAAAGCCTCAGTGCTTCTGCTGGGCTGATTGGCCGGCTCAGTGCAAGGACCAGATAGGATCTTTCTATTTGCCCAGCGGCGGGGCTGCCTCTCTATCAGCGCTACCTCTGGAGGGGATTTATCTGGCCTGCTGATAACAATGTTTTCCCCTGCCTCTCTCCCCTCCCTGACGGTTTGTTACACAAGTAAATGGGAGTCAAGGCTGAAGCTGAGCAGCCGCTGCAGTCGGCTGGTCCTACGCTACTCCTTGTAAACAAGATTGGCTTCGTTTGCTTTTACGACTCCACAGTGATGTGTGTGTGTGTGTG
>JAPQLA010000014.1:9597482-9608780 GCA_029822935.1 Naso vlamingii
ACGGTTTGCTAACATTTTCTCTGATTCTGCTTTTTTGGAATGGCCAGACAAGTGAAAAATGTGTTGAGTACACGTGTGAATTGTGCATGAGGGGAAAAAAAAAAACAACAAAAAAACAACAAACCCCCCCCCCAGAAATAACATTCCTATTTGGGCAAAAACACACTGTATATAAATGTTTTTAATAATAGATATAGAAGTCTATATAAAATTCCTGTGTTTTACATTTTGTGACATTGCTGTGGGTCCTTTGTGGATTTTTTTTTTCTTTTTAGATATAAATTTACAACAGAGGAAGAGAAGTGGGCAGATTATAATGCATGTTTTATTTTTGCGTGTGTGGACATGCCCCTGCAAATAGGGAGAAGACAGCTGTAAATGATGCAAAGTTATAAAATTACTGCTCGTATGGTAATTGTTGAAGCAGCAGAGAGAGCACTGTTGCCGTTGGCAGTTGGCCATTACTGTTCGCGCCTTTCAAAAACATTACTCTTGGCCTCTTCATGCATATTATACAAGCTATATACAACACTATAGCGAAGGTTAGGCTAGAGGTCAGTAGTTGGCACACAATTTATGAATAAATTTATTGGAATGTGAACAGGGTTTACAACTCATCTTTTATGGAATCCAGGTTTGACTTTGACTCATTGTTTGTGGTTTAAAAGCATCTTTAAGTGCGTGCCATGACACTGGGAGCATTTCCAAAGGAGCAAAGTTGTTTTGATTTCTTGATGCATTGCATTGTGTAGCTGTCAGTTACAGTTGTACACGAATAAATCAACTACATACATCCATGATCGACACACGTAACAAGCTACATTGGCTGGGCTTAGATTGGTATTATATAGAACATCCTTTGCACTTCGCACACTTCCTGGCTCTAGTACATTTACTGTCTTTAAGTTGGCCTTACTGAACATGTTACATTATTGACAACATCCTGATGAAGTCTTTTGTCTGCAGGTTAAAAAAAAGCCAAATGTAGATGCCAAAGAATTTGAAATTGACTTGTCATTAAGGGCTTTATTTGGGCATTTGTAGAGACTACCTTCCATCCTTTCATTCTACCAATTTCTGCCATTTATCTGAGGCTGGGTGTTGGTGGCGACAAGCTAAGCAAGGTAATCCAGATGTCCCTCTCCCCAGCAACATTTCCCTGCTCCTCCCTCTCGGGGATCCCGAGGCTTTCCCAATCCAGATGAGATATATAAGCTCCCGAGTGTGTTCTGGGTCTACCTCGGGGTGTCTTACTGGTCGGACATGCCCGCAAAACCTTCAAAGAAAGGCAAACTCTTGCCAGGAGGCATCCTGATCAGATGCCCAAACCACCTCTACTGGCTCCTTTTCGACACCGAGCAGCAGCAGCTCAGCTCCCTCTGGATGTCTGAGCTCCTTACCCTCTCCCTAAGGGTGAGGTAAAGAGTTGTTGTGACTTATGGGTCATAAATGTTAGCCTTGAGTTTATTTTCTGCTACAGTTTTGCTTCTCCAACAGGGCAATTGATTTTTGGGGGATCAAACTGAAACTAGAGAACAATTCTAGGATTTTTTGTCTTTTCTGTACGGCTACACACTGCTGCCGTTTCAATCTCAGGCTCTGGAATGTGATTTCAGTTAAGCTTTTCATTAATCAATCAAAACTGCATTTTTCAGCTAAGAAATTTAAATCGTAAGAATTCAAAGAGAGAGAAGACCAGTTTCAGATTGTTTTTTTTTTTCACCTTTTTTCGCTACAACTACTCGATAAAGTTCATATCTTTGGTGTTCTCCAGTGATTCCAGGCCAGCCGTTCATTTATCGAGTAATTTATTCATACATTTATTTGAAGCATCGCTCAATAGCATCTGACCCTGGTGCCCCATCATCCGACTCTCCCATCCGAGACAGAGCGCAAGCGGTCCCTTAAGAGTGAGGAAATGCGGGTCAGAGGCAGAGTTTACTTTGGGGGGGGGGGGCATTTTTCACCAACATTGTTGTGTTAAGCGGGTAATCATAATGTGATAGCGCTCTAGCTGCTGGGGTCATGTATGCTTTTGAATGTTAAGGATGACTGTTTTAAAGGCCTTCAGAATTATCCCTGATTTCAAACACCAACCTTTTGTAGGGACTCCAACATGCTACAATGATTAGAATTACAATGTGTTGCAGATTTTCACACATCAGGAACATCCAGTGGCCTTAAACTGTCCCTTATACATGTTCTGATAAATTGAAATGTATATAGTATATGTAATATAAGAGTATACATATGTACTTTATATGTGGGATTTAAAACAATAGGATGTACCAAATTAAATCTACTTGAGTTTAAAAAAATCATGCCCTATAAAATGATTTAAACCCACATACTCGCTGTCAACATGAGTGTGCACCAAAAGACATCCATCACTTGACACAGAGAATCAATACTGTAATGAGGTTACCAATTAAGCTCCATGTGTCTTTCAAGTCTGCTCCACAGATCAAAATATTATGCTCCTATGTTGCACTTTAAATTAAAATACAAAAAGGTTTATAGATCTATTTATACTGTTCAGCATCAGCAAGTTTTCCTTTTTTCCTTCACAATAACCCAACCCTCAAATGCTCTGAAACTGGGGCTTGGAAGTTAGAACACACAAGACTTTGCCACCAATGAAAACTTTCGGTTAACTCAACGAAGCACACATCCAAGGAGTTCAGCTCTTATCAGAGAGCAGGATAATTGTTGAAACAGGTGTAACTGTCGAAGTGTCAGCGCGCCTCTCTCTGTGTTCTGGTCCCCAAACCAACCTCCGCCTATGACTCCATCTCATAAGTCTTTCAGACAACCTTGGTGTGATTTCTTGACAAAAGCACACGCGCTCTCAAGGTGCACTCGAGCGCGATATAAAAAGGGACAAAGACAGAGCCTGAGAGAAGATAGGAGAAGAAATGGATTTCTTCTCTAATTATGCAAGAAAAAGAGACTTTGTGAAGATAAAGTTGGGTGACACAAGGGCATATTGAGGGACACAATCACTTTAGGAAGAATTTTCAAAGTGGGAGGCACAAATGGATGTTTGTGCTATGAGCTATGGCTGCTAATTGGTGCAAACTTAATGAATGCAGGGTGCTGTGTGGAGACAGATGCTTTGTGCAATGTGGCAGATTTCAGTGGCTGCGCGTCTCTCTCCATCGCTGGAACATCAAGAAGAGAAGAACATTTGGCAGGTCACGAAATTATGCGAGGAAAAGGGGAAGCCCAAGAAGAAAAAAAAAATGTAAACAGTTGTTTGTTTATTTTTTCGCTAATTTATGGGTGACTGTGTGTATGCGTATGCTTGTGTGTGCGTGTGTTTAGTGTAAGAGTTAGCAGTTCTTGAGCGCTTGTCTATTTGTTTGAGCCATCGCTTTTGTTTTGGCTTTCTTGCCTCGCCAGCTCTGTGGCTCGCAATTAGCGTGCAAGCCTCAGGGACCTAATTAACCAGTTCAATTAATAAATAATTTTCTTAAAAATCCCATACAAGCCATTCTGACATTTGTCAGCCACTCAGGAGCTGTTGTGTGTGCCTGTGTGTGTGAGAAAAAGAGAGAAAAACGGAGAGAATGATTAGCTTGTTTGCAAGCTCTGCTTATCCCCCAGGTGGCTGATGCAGGGGACAGTGCTGCGTGTGTGTGTTTGCATGTGTGTGTGTGCATGGAGAGGGGCTTACTCACAGCGCTGGACCCCACAGCAGAGGAGGGCCCCCGTGACCTTTTATCGAGTGTCCAATCAATAATGTGCGAGCGTCCATCTCTTTGAGTTGCAGCCCGAGCCCAGGCTTCTGAAGGCCTGTGGCCAGCAGCAAAGCAGGATGGGAACAGGCTACACAGTGGGGCAAAAGAGTCCTTGGGGGGCCAGGAGTGGAACAGAACCAACCGCCTCATGTCATTTACTCATAATGATGTCTTCCTTTAGTTGAAAAGGGGGTGGTGGTGGTGGAGAGGGGGGGCCGTGTCCCCCTCCTCCACTAGCCACCACAGATTCAGCCCCTCTCTTCCTTTGTCTGACGGTGAAAGCATCCTCTTTGGTCTGTCACCAGGCTCTGTGATTAAGGAGCAGAAACAGACCCTGGCTTTTTTCACATTAGAATCCCATTTAGTGTTTCTTATCATAGCTATCTATCTGGTCACATGTTGGGATGGAGTTGTATTTCATTGTTTCGTGAACTGTAACGTATATTCCCTCGTGGGCACAATGGGACAGATGTGCTTGTTTAATTTGTAGCATTATCTCCAAACATCGACATTACAGGATCTGGTTGTCACCGCCAAAGAGCCGCCGCTGATGGATCTGACTGTGTACCAGTGTTCATTAAACACACTCCAAACAGCCTTCAAACTGACTCTATTAGTGGCTGACTCTAGAACAAGAGCCGCCTGAACGTAATTTTTGACCATGAAATGCTCTTTAAGCAGATGAACGGGACTTGAAAGATGAACGGGACTTGAAGTTTCCTTTTTTTCCTTGAAAATGCCAGTAAGGAGTCAATCACTGAATATCAAAGCAGCAGGGACACACAAGAAAATCCAGTGATAATACACAGGCTGCCCACACTCGCTAAATGGGAGTGTGAAGATGGCCAATGTGAGTATCAGCGCCAACACAAAGAGCAGACACCGGCCTTTCAGCAAGCAGCTAGCTGTCGCTCCACATTAGCTTTAGGCGTACGACGACACTTCGCATTGCATTGAGAGTCTGTTTGCTGTGCAGCTGTGCAGTGGGAGTCCAGAGACTTCTTCAAGACACTTGGCTGACCCACACTGCCTACAGCAGTCAACATATGGCTCCCTGGTCTAGCTTCATTGTATACGTATGCTGCAAATTATTTCTACAGCGTTCTACTGAGAATACCCACACAAAATGAAGCTGCTTGACGAAGGAAGAAATGTATTCTGGCAGCCAGATGAGAAGAAAAGCGAGTTAAATATACCAGCAGACAAATAACTATTTAAGTCTGCGTGTTCATATTAAGCATCATCTGTGGTAGTCATTCCTCATCACAACTGGGCTGGAGAGATTTCAGCCCATCGATCGGTAAAGTAAGTGCGTGAAACAGAGTATGAGTCAAAAGGGGATCTGAAGGTGGGCTGACAGATGGAAGACACATGCAGGACCTAAAGATAGAGAGATCACTTTTGTTCCCTGTCAGGTTTGACCGAGGCCTTTTCTGCTCAGAGGTGACTGTTGCACTCTCTGGCGCCCTCTAACACCCCCCTGAGATCACTCCACTCAACTCCACTGCCTCGGCTTTGATGCAAAAGGGGGGTTATTGTGTAAATATTTTGCTTGAGCATTTGAGCATCTTAATCTTCCATAAGGTGATCTTTGGAGTGGAGCAACGCGAGGTGCTGATGTTCAGAGGAGCTCCCAGTTGTAGAAAGAAAGAGGGAGCGAAAGAGACAGAGGGAGGGAGGGAGAGGAAAAAGAAGAAGGTCTGTGTACTTGCTAGAGTGCTGGGAGCTAGAGTTCACTACGGGGGCGTAAGTGTGTCAAGAAGAGCGCTTTTCCCCCATCCGCAAGCCCCGGGCCCTCTCCACAACATTAAAAAGCATAAACAGTCAATACTGAATGTAACTCAGAGAAAGAGCAAGAGAGAGAGCGTGGAAAAAAAAAAGAAACAAGTGCGAGAACGCAAGGGTTTTTCAAGCGTTACACAACATAGTGAGATCAGAGAAATGGAGGCTGGGCTGTAGTGTATAGTTGCAAAGCTTTCTGATGGAGGAAGGGAGCCTCTCCAAGTGAATCATTCATTGCGGGCGGCAGGGGTGTAAATATGAAGGGGAGGGTTGAAGGAGAGCGGGATCAAGGAAATGCACACCTGGTGCAAGACAGGGGTCAGATTGGCCCTACACAAAAGGAAACGAAAAGGGAAAAAGAGAATGAGTTGTTTGGCATGCCTCCGTTTAGACGGCAGCGGTGCTTCTATCGGCATGTGCAAAGCAGGACAGAATGGAGTAGGTAGAAGGTGCATATGGCGGTAGGCTGTCTGTGCCGATACACAGCCTGAAAACACACACTTTCCCCGCCGATAAGAGGGACGCATGCTTATTAGAAAAAAAAAAATAAAAAGGGTTTCAAACGTTCTGCATTTTAGACTTCCAGTTTGAGATGTGAGGGCTTGTTTATCCGTGGCACATTGTTCTTGCTCATAATCGCTCGAGAGTCTCAATCAGTCACTCCCTCTCTCCGTCTCTCACAAGTTTTTCAAACGATATCTCCCAAACACTCGACACCTGGCTGGCTGACTTCAGAGCTGGAATCAGTGGTGAAGTCTGTGTGTCTTTCATTTTTCCTTTTTTTTTTTTAATCATCCATTCAGTCACTGCTCACATGTTCAAGCCTATGCATTCGGGGAGATCTTCCTCTATAGACAGATCATAAAGAGGCAGAGCTTCCTGGAGAGCAGGTGTGTGACGGCTGGTGCAGCATGGTGATGGTTTCGGAAACATGTGTGACACGCAGGAATACATCAGAAAGTTTCTCTAATTGTACGGAGTGAAAATTGCTTCCCATGTAATTACAGTTTTGAAATACAACCTAAAGTCTGCTTCCACAGGTAGAATTACGTGTATTTGTTGTAGAGCATCCTTGAAATGGCAACAAAGAGAAACATCCAGTAAAGATAACTGCAAAAAATGAAAAAAAAAGTAAACAAGTGTATGGTGCTGCCATTTTTTCCAAGGTTCCTCCGATTTATTCAGAAGTCGTGAACCAGGACTTTGATCAATAAACAATTCCGTCTTAAACCAGGGACATTCCAACCACTTACTGCTTTTCTCTTTGAGAAAATGTTCTCCTGGTTTATGGCCAAACAAAAGTTACTTTAACACAAAGTACTGTTTGAGCCACTTCCCTAACAGAGCAAGACTCCATATTTTAAACATTGGGAGGAGGGAACAATATCTATGAAAAGTGTGAAATTTGATTTCTACCCCACGGAATAGGCCTTTTCCTTCTGTTGTCAAACAGAATGACTAAACATGCTCATTCACATGCTCCCATGGTAGGACGTTATTAATTTATCACTTCAGAGTTATCAGCACTCACACACACACACACCCGCGCACACGTTTGCTTCCCAGTGATTGACAATGTGATAAATTTTATTTGAATATGGCTGACATAAATTATGTAACCAGAGAGACTGGTGGCTTTGTTGCTTCCCTCTAGCTCTTCGCTTTTCCTCCAAGATAACATACAGTTGATAATTTACAGTAGAACACATTCTGAAACTATAAAGAAAGATATAGCGACAATGCCCCAAAGGGAAAAAACAGAGTGCTTCAGTGCAGCCAGCCTGAGCTGATTCGGAGAAGTGCAGAGAAGTGGAGAGGAGAAGGTTCACAATGTGGCGAGGCTGCAGTAAGGTTAGGTGGTTGACACTTTTGACACTGGATAGTGATTTTTTCTTGAGTTCAGCTCTGATGGTAGTGATGAGGTCTCAGCAGACTGGGTTAGTCCAAAAAATAAATAAATAAATAAATAAAAAGAGAGAGAAAACTAAACACAAATGAAAGAAAAAAAGAGGAGCACAGCGCTCGTGGTATCTGATGTTGATAGCTGTGGTGAAAGACTGCCTTTGAAAGGCTTGAGGAAAGTGACAATGCTGTATGTTTTTTCCTTGTTGCTGCTCCTCCAGACGGCCGGCGTAAAAAAAAACAAAAAAAAAACCCAACTTGTCTGATTGGTCTGAAAAGACTGTCAAATGTCAAGCAGTTATCAAACGGCAGACATGTTTTCTTTTAAAAAGATACAGGCAGAAGGAAAAGCCTAACCTTTCAGCAAGTGAGTGAAAGTCACTCATCCCATCATGTGCGGTACTGCACACAAACCAAAGCTCTGCTCTTTACAAGGCTTACACTTTCCCCTCTGATTCAAATCTATAGCTGTTGACACAGGTTGTTTACAGCTGGCGTAGATGGTTCTGTAAAAAAAACAAAACATAATTCCAGCAAATTGTTTACTTGGGCGGTTACAGCACAAAGCAAGTGGATGAACTCCTAACAATCACAGTTTTTCCAGGAAGTCAAGATTAAGTCGTGTCATTGGAAGAAATCCTTGCAGAGCTCAGCATAAACAGCCTTTTCCTTCATTTCATGGCCACTTTTAGATCTGAAATAGCTTCAAGGTCTTTTTTCGCAGCGCCCCTTGTTCCTCTGCATCATGTTTACATCTCAATGTGCAGCCTGAACACATTTCATGTCGTAATCACGGGCCTGGACTGACAGGAACAGCTTGCTCGATGCTGGGTGTACAGTTGTCTTTCGCTGTTCCAGTTCCTGTGGCTGATGTCGTTCAACTCCCTTCCCACCGAGCGGCACTTGTACGAGGAGGGAGATGGGACGACGACGTCCTTGATTTTTCAAAGCGTCGAGGCTTGTTAATGCCCTCATTTTCATGTACACCACTGAATCAATCATTGCTGCTCCATTGTATTGTTCAAACAAACTTTTGCACAACTTTCACATGAACCTACATTTCTATTCTCATTATTTTTGATTTTATTCGGAGGATGTCTCTTTGTGCTTTGCGCTCGCTGTGCAAGCGGGTCAGAGATCAGGCTGGAGCTGGCAAGGATTCAGTGTCTTGCTCAAAGACACTTTAGCAGACTGGCTGCTCGCTACTATGGGCCTCGAGCCCAGCGATGCTGCCCTGCAACCCCACCACTGACAGCGGATACGATTTCAAAGAGTCTGTGTTACACTGAATATTTTTATCCTGCACTTCTGTTCTTGGATTTGCTAAAGAGGCAGAAAGTAATCAATGGCATTTATCTCCAAATAGCAAATTTTAACATCTCTGGGAGTGTTTATTGTGACCTGTGAGTGATGGGAAATAACAACCGCATAAAGCGTCCACAATAAGCTAAATACTAAAGAGGTCCATGAAAGCGTGTAGTGAAAGGTATCACTCTAAACAATAATACAGCTCGGTCCCTTGTTGTATATTTTTTGGCATTGTATGAAAACTATTGCTAGTGATGGAGATTGACTAGAGGCAGAGGTTGGATTTTGTGTTGTCACACGCTCCTCCATCTATGAGTGATTGAATCACACCAGGGGGGCTGTGAAGAGTGTTTTGACAGGCAGATATCTCCAAATCTGGCATGGTTGAGTCTTTAGTATCCGTCGTAGACACATCATCAATTTCTCACATGTGCATTATTATAATTTCCAGGCACAAAATTCCCTCATATTCCACCTTGAATACCGGTAACTCAAGTCATCTATTTGAGGTAGACGGATTTTTGTATTCTGCAGCCACGCTCACAGCAGCTGACGAGGCCACAAAAATCACATCTCTGTTTTCAGCCGAAGGTGAGGCCAGGACAAACTCTGCACTTTGGAATGTCTCTGCATTGAAGGGAGGTGATAATGAACATTAATATGTACAGCTGGCTCTTTATACAACTCTTGCTGTGCTGCCTTTGGTGTCCTGTTGAGAGGGTGTCTAAGCAGTGCACCATCAATGGCAGGGAACAAAGGCAGAGAAAAAAAATCAAGTCTTCTTCCACAACTGCCTGCCTTGCCTTGCACTGCCTTAAGATTAATCTAATTTGGTCTTTATTGAGAAATGGGTAAGAGCAGTTTTGTTTTATTTATGTATGTTTTTTCCTCCTCTGCTCCTTTCCTTTGTTGCTTCTCCTCGGCTGCCTCTGACAAAAGACAGCCAGCCTGCCAAGCCCGGTGTTGCTCTGGGACGGACCTGTCAATCACTCCTGAAGGCACCCTGACAACATGTACGTTAAAATTTCAAACGGGACTCAAAGGCGGCGCGTGACAGCAGAGCCTTTGAAAGTGGCTGTAGCGCTCGGCGACAGCCAGAGGAGTATGGGTGGAAAACAAACTAGAAAACAACAGTGCGGAGGGAAAAGAGAGAGAGAGTCAGAGAGGGAGAGGAAAAAAAAACAACAAAAGTTAAAAGCAAAACAGTGAAGAATGTGGGTCTTGATGATGGGAATAGGCATTAGATTCTCCCTTGGTGTATCATTGTTTTTTAATTTGGTTGAAACTCCCTTGAGTGGAGCTTTCGGTCTTCCAGGACTCTGCTGAGGGCTCGTTCTCGCCGCAGTCCAGGGACGGCAGCGCCTCTCTCCTGCTCCTCTGAGGCCTCACTCAGATCAAGTCAAGCCTCTTATGCATCTCACTATACCCTATCCGCCATCACGAAACAAGTGTGCACGGATGTTAATAACTTGATTCCATCTCGCATACCTTCGCTTCATGGTTGTGCAATAAATTCCCAGTAGAAATGGAAACCAGTGATCTCCCCTGATAAGCCTTTTCTGCAGAATTTCATAGATCTGTGGTTTCCAATACTGACAAAAAAAAATGGACAACTCAATTTAGATTCTTGCTCTGCTGTCCTGGAAGCCCGCATGAAGGATGAAATTGTTTCAAAACACTGTGTATCCACAAACCTTTGCCTACCAGCACACAAATGGCATATGGCGAGCTACGTGCACACACATGCTCGAGGATGTACTTTCAAATAATCGGCCGGCAAGGCACACAGACACAGAGCACCACCACCTCTTCAACACTGCTAAACGAACAGTGTAAATGGGGTACAACAAAAAGGCCCAGGCTGTGCCAGACCCTATGGGAGAACTGCCATCTCTGCAGTCCTGCAGTTTGTGCACTGATCCTTCAGTCAGCATCCACATCTGCAGTTCAAAAACACACTGGATGGAAACTGCTACAAAGCTAACTGTTCATTGTCTGTCTGAGACTTTGTTTGACCATACTGTGCGTGCATGTGTGTGTGTGTGTCTATGTCTAGTCGAAGTTTGTTTGAAACTAGAAGTCTTAAATCAACTCTGACGCTGTGGTGTGTGTGTGTGTGTGTTAGTGAGGAGCCAATGTGTGTCGCCTCTACAAACATGGACAAGCAGCATGTGTGCTGGGACACAGGTCATGTCAGCCTGTTAGTGAATGTTATTTTTTCTTTTTTTTCTTTTTTTTTGCTACTTCTCCCTCGATAAAACTATGTGCGAGCACTGATAGGCTGCAGTACAGACAGGAGCCGTGGCACTGACACACACACACAGAGTTGTACCGCATGAATCCGTGCCACTCATGTCTATATACATGTGTCCAAACCTCCTCACAAATGTATACATGCAAGCAAGCAAACACACATACACAGCACAATATCAGAGATGTGGCTGTGGTATAAAGAACTTAAAACAGTCATCCTGCAGACTGGAAATGCTTTGGCTTCTAGTGCCCTCTAGTGTTTGGAACTATCTGGCAAATTAGCTGAGATTTCTGCTGGAACTGACCAACTGTG